>JAWPHD010002433.1:0-257643 GCA_037043455.1 Cyrtodaria siliqua | reverse complement strand
TCTCAAAGAACTTCGAGAATGCCTTAAAAAGGCTCATGATACATCAGCTGGTCCTGATGATATCCATTATCAATTATTAAAACATTTAACAGAAACCTGTCTCTCTACACTTCTTGATATATTTAATAAAGTTTGGGTGACCGGAAACTTACCCGATTCTTGGAGGGAAGCAATCGTTATTCCAGTCCCCAAACCTGGAAATGATCATACGGACCTAATAAATTATCGCCCTATTGCTTTAACGAGTTGTATATGTACAACCATGGAACAAATGATTAATGAGAGACTCGTTTGGTACCTGGAATCCAACAAGCTGATAACAAAGTATCAAAGTGGATTCCGACGCCAACGAGGCACAACAGACAATCTCATTCGATTTGAATCATTTATCAGGGAAGCTTTCGTAATAAAGAACACTAGTCGCTGTATTTTTTGACTTGGAGAAAGCTTATGATACTGCATGAAAGTACGGTGTCATGAATGATCATTATGACCTTGGTCTTAGAGGCCGATTACCAGTTTTAATAGAGAATTTCTCAGATGATAGACAGTTTTGTGTCCGAATGGGTTCAACCCTATCTGACATTCATGAACAGGAGATGGGTGTGTCACAGGGCAGCATACCCTCTGTCACCCATTTTAATATAAAAATTAACAGTATAGTTAAATGCATCAATCCTGGTGTGGATTGCTCTCTATATGTTTACGACTTTGTTATGTTATCGTGCAAACAACATGGACACTATTGAGAGACTACTGCAACAATGTCTGAATAAACTTCAGACCTGGTCGGATGAAAATGGTTTTAAATTTTCTAAATCTAAAACTAATTGTATGCACTTTTGTCAACTACGAAAACATCATGAAGACCCTCATCTAAAACTGAATGGGTCACCAATACCAATAGTGGATGAAACACAATTCCTTGGTCTTATTTTCGACCGTCTATTAACGTTTATACCACACCTTAAATACTTGAAGGCCAAGTGCCTTAAAGCTCTTAATTTAGTTAAAGTTGTTGCAAACACTAATTGGGGAGCAGATCGTAAAGTACTTTTACAAGTTTATAGATCTTATCAGATCCAAGCTGGACTACGGCTCAATAATATATGGATCGACTCGCAAATCATACTTGCAGATGCTCGATCCTATACATAATCAAGGATTACGACTCGCTTTAGTTGCCTTTCGTACATCACCAGCCGAAAGTCTTTATGTTGAAGCTAATGAACCATCACTGTCTCATAGACGGGACAAATTAGCCCTTCAATATGCCATTAAATTAAAATCTAACCCTTCAAACCCAACTTTCGATAATGTTTTTAATCCTAGTTATGAACCTCTTTTTGATCGAAAACCGAAGTCCATTCGACCATTTGGTCTTCGTAGTAAACCAAAATGAAGAGACACTGAAATCGACTTAAATTTGATTGCCAATTACAAAGTATCATAAATTCCACCGTGTACTTAGGAAACACCAACAATTATATTCGATCTATGTAATAGTAACAAATCCAGTACAAATCCTACTGTCTTTCAAAGCAAATTTAATGAAATTAAATCGAAATACAGTAACTTTCAACATATATACACAGATGGTTCTAAAGACGGAGATAAAGTAGCCGCAGCAGCTGTCGTTCACAAACACAGCATAAAGAGCCGCCTGCCTGAAAGGGCCTCTATCTTTTCAGCTGAACTTAAGGCAATTGAACTTGCCTTAAATTATATTCAGGAATCTGATGATGACCATTTTGTTATCTTTTCTGATTCCCTTTCATCTCTTAAAGCCCTGGGTAATATGAAACATGATAACCCAGTTGTACTTCAACTTTTAGAAAAGTATAATTCTCTTATAGTTGATAATGTTATTATTTTCTGCTGGCTTCCAAGCCATGTAGGAATACGTGGTAATGATACAGCTGATAGTGCTGCTAAAGCAGCATTAGGTTTACATATATATAATGCCAAATTACCTTATACTGATTTTAAAAGTTGTATTAACACATATATTCTTAACTCTTGGCAGGCCGCTTGGGATTTGTCAGTTAACAATAAACTCCATTCAATTAAACCGTTACTCGGAGAATGGCGTTCTTCTAGTAGACCCATTCGTCGAGAGGAAGTTGTCCAAGCCCGGTGTAGGATAGGGCATACACGTTATACTCATTCAAATTTATTACAAGGTGAGCAATTGCCAGAATGTATACCCTGCTTTGCACCGTTGACGGTCAGGCACATCTTGTTGGAATGTGTAGACTTTGATCCTATGCGTCAAAGGTACTACAATGTTAATATTATGACCGAGTTGTTTGATACTATAGATTTTAGTCTTATTTTAGATTTCCTGAAGGTAAGGAAGTCAGACTATATAAATCATTATAATATGTTCATGTATATATTTACTTCTTTATATACCCGTTTTGGGGTATTTGTTGATTTACCTGTATAGTTTATATTACTACCATATCATCCCTTATTTGTAAATAGTTTTATCATTATATATTGACATTAATTTTTAATTAATCCTTCATTTCTTCATCTTTCGTCAGTTTTTGCTCACAATATGACCTATTTATGTGTCGACGTGCCGTAAAACACCATCCATTCATTCATTAAAAGTACTTATCCTATTAATAGAAAGGTAACATAAAAAACCTGGGTTCACAACGTCCTTCTACTTCCAGCAAAGAATGCATCACAATATATACTTAACGCCATTAAAAGTGCAAGTTTGTTTAATTTTCTGTTTATTTTTAATACATGAATTTGATCGGTCACCAGATTTTTAGGGAATGTAGATAATTTCTAACATGTACATAACACTACAATCGATCTTGGAAATAAACACAAAATAAAAAGACTTGAAATTTTAATGGGGTTATTTTTTATTTGTTTGTTTGTTTTATTTTTATATCGTAATTTTCAACACATTTAAGGTTATATATGACGGTCAATTATTTGTTGGAGTCTGACCACCCACTTTTCCTGGGTAGAACCAGTACTGTACACATCCCGCCATCCGTAAGAATCGACACTTCTTCACTTATAAATCGAGCGCCCGCAGTGGTGAGAGTAGAAGGTCTACAACGCAACTTCGCATGTTAGGCATTACGTTTAATCATGTCAGTATACATATTTACCTGTATAATATCTCACTAAATAATTCCCTCGAATATGACAGTATGACGAATCTTGGAAAAAACAGTAGTAATGTGTACTCCTGTTTTAGATTATTTTTAAAAACTATTTTATGGGCATGCTTTTATTCTGTTTCCCTTGAGAAGAACACCGTCTGAAATTGGAAGAACAGCAATTAGACGACACATACTGGTATGTCATTGGATGTAAAGCAATTAAACGGCAATTAAACGGCGTAGAGGTCGAAATATGAAACCTACATTGAAGTGGAATATAAATTAAGATGCAAACCCTGGAGAGAAATCCTAGAATGTCACCACTAAAATTTAAAAAAAAAAAAATCCTAATGTGACAGCCTTTTTGAATTTGTGTGATGTGAACGCAAACAGTTTAAAAGGAAATAGAGATTATTTAACTGCTGGGATCGATTATAGGGAAATCATTCACGAGATGGTAAACGTGAACAAGAACTTTTTTCACGAAAGAGCGTATGACAGCGAGTAAAAAAACAACACGACTACCATCGAGTGAAAGATTTCCCTATAATCGAACCAATGCAGCAGTTAGATCTAAATAATCTATTTACTACATTTTAAATCAGTTGATGTATAATGTTAACCTAGATTATTCGCTTTATTGAAAGTTATCGACGGATGACGTATTGTTGTGACAAATGGAACATACTCACCATCATTCTTTAGGCATATTTTGCATGTTTTCAATCTTATATTATCAATTTTCACAAACACTCGTCTTATGCCACTATGAATTTGACTAATCCATCAACTTAAATGTGGCCTGCTTGAATTAACGAATATAAAGACTGCTTCTCTCTCTCATGGAATTCTTCAGGAAACAAATTATTATTGATGAGATCCAATTATGGTGTGACCTTTGGGTAATAAAAACTTTAAACGGTTTAATAGAAACCAGCAGCTTTTGGTCGGAAATGCAATTATAGAAAAGAAGACATCAAAGGCTTGAAAGAAACCAGCAGCAATTGTATGCAACGTCAAGGAGAAGATGGATGCTGTAATAACATGTTGAAAACACTTGATATACTGCCTCTTCCGCACTACAGTTATCTGACTTATCTGAACTACTTCAACCCGGTAATAAGGTGAGAGACAGATTTGTCTCCAAACAATTTAATAACCACAGGATCCGAATGTGGAATTTCAAGTTTTTCTTCAATAGTTATAGCTAGCTATTGTACAAGCAGCATAGTTAATATATCTCGCAGTAGACCACAAAGCTGGTTTAAACAAGACATGACCTGTCAATTGTCCTTACAACACAAACACAAAAAAATAAACAGGACTTCAACACAGCCATCATCATCCTAATGGCGGCCCCCATTTAGGCGTTGGTGTCCCATATGGTATATGGAAAATATATGCTCTATGGTATATGGAAAAAAAATATTTGTCTATATGGAAAAATAGCTAAATTAAAAAACTAAGGTGGCATATGGAAATAATAGTTTAGAAAAAAGGCTCATATGGCATATGGAAAGAAAAAACAGTGACTCCTTATGAGATCAACCGAAATCGGAAATCGTTTAGGCCATAACAACTGCAAACCACACTCATATTAAAATATTAAAAGAGTAGTAAGGAGGATAGTAACAAGGACCTCATATCAAACACCAATATAAGGCAAACACAGAAACTTTAGATTCAAAGATCAGAAAAGTAGGTATAAAGGTCAAACACGAAATGTAGCTTTTCACAGATGTTACGGATAAAATGTAACACAAATGTAACAAAAAAGGAAGCAAAACCATCAACAACTATTTTTAAAACACAACCATTCAGTACTCAAATTCTACAATGAAAAAGTGCATTTTAGCTCTACTTTGCACTACAATTTGAGCTGAAAACCCTTTTGACAATATATAATTAATTATGTCTGTATTATTTTCTTTACAACGATAGTGGAGAAATCTACATAGAAAATAATCATTTCCTTCGTAAATGACATGGCGTTAATTCAATTATACCTGTCTCTAAAACAAGGGGTCAGTGCAAGACTATTGTAAGTACATATGAATAAAGAAGGAGATACACTAGTTTTGCACTGAACCCTCGAACATATCTTCGCAAAACATATATTTTGATTTCTTACAGGTGAAATGTAACAAAAAAGAAAGTATAACCAGCAACAACTATTTTTATAATATAACCAACAAATTTATTGAAATACTTCAATGAAAAATATTTACTTACAGAAAAAAACATAAAATGGATCCAGTATTTCTCTAAAATTAAATATACGAATAAAGTCCAAATAATATTGGTAAATGTCCCTTTAATCTGAATTGTCAAGTGTCCCTTTAATCAAAGTTGTCAAATGTCCCTTTAATCCAATTTCACTTCAAGTCTCTCCTTGTTTATTAATTTATTATAGTCCAAATGTCCAAATAATCCAATAATCCAATGTCACTATATGAGCACAATATTTGTTTGTCCTCTAACAATGTATTTTAATTCACAGCATCCAATAATTTGTAAATTCTCAAATAAGAAAATGAACCAGATACTCCACTTTGAATACTAATACTGAAACGAAACCCCAAAATATTTACTAAGGTCGGCTTTATATACCAACATGGGACATTCTAGATCAAAGAATGTTCTGTAACAATCTACACATCTATGTATATAAACACTAATTTATAAATTACTAGAATCAGCTATTTATACGTCTGCTATTCATATAAACAATCTGACAGCTAATCCAATAAGCAAGTACACTTATATAGCATTATCTACATGAGGGTAACACAGAACACAGTCAATCAAAAACGCACATTAAGACAAATGAGAATTACAATGTTAATAAGCAAGGCATGTGAGATCACAAACACAAACGTGTTGACAATAGGCCTACCGCCTTGTAACGGTCAGTGGCACAAACGGCCTCTATTTCTTTTTACCAGGTTCTAGGGTACACCAAACCTCACTATTACCCTATTTCATCTCAATAAAACGGAACTGTGCAAATAAAGATAACCCGCCAGGTTATATTCTCTAACAAACAAGGCAGCATTAATGGTAATATAAGCATAACATAAAGATGATCATGAACTTATGAATATGAGCACTAAAGCCTAGAAAGCCACAAAGCAAATACTCATTGACTAGGCAGAAGCCAAACCAATACGAGAACAAACCATTAATGGTAAGACAAGACTTAAGACAAAAATCAAACGCTACCGTTCTTTGGGATTTAGGTGGACGTCATCACAGGCCCCAAACTGTCCGGTCATCGCACAATCAAAGAGGAAAGAAAAGTGGCAAACTATAAATGGGTCTACCATTAAGCATGCAGTGCGTTGCAAAATGAAAGGGTCATAACCTCTTTTGATAACCTTTTTAGCAAGAGTAATAAAGAATGTTTGATCTTGACTAAGTATCGTACGAAGTTTGTAAATGACATCACCATGGAAGTCATGTCGTGATAGTCGTTGTCGCAGAAGAGTTCTTAAATAGCATTCATATTTTATAATTTAAAAGTAGATCCAGGTTACGACAATAAAATTTTGCAAAGTTTTCCGAACGTTATGGTAACAGTAGCCCTGCTGGAGTAGCTTTCTAGTTATACAAATATTGCGAATATTAAAGTCCTCAACACGACTACAAGCTCTAGAGAAACGAATAAGTTGAGAAACACAGACCCCATAAGAAGTAGCTCGGGGAACATCCCCATCTAAGTAAGGTTAATTAACAATATATAAATTTATCTCTCTTGTCGTCGAATTTACTAATTTTTTCTGCATTAATGAAACACTAATGAAACAAGTAATGAAACACTCAAAAGGTTACGACGTATATACATAGATACAACAAAACAATTAATACATACAATGTTATTAATGGAAGCTATTTTTGAGACTGATATATTACTGTATTTGTAAAGCGAGTTGTCGCTTGATCAACCAACTCGTTTAAACAACGTGCTCATCGAGCGTCTTATGTTTTCCAACTTTCACAAAAGTATAACGTCAGAAAGCGTGTATTAAGGACTTATTGCCCAACGCTAAATGATCGAAAGCTTGCTTATTTACTGTTATCATGCTACATGACCGATTAGCTCAGGTATATAATCTGAGGACCAAGTAAAGTTTTCTCTTTGAAAAGCATTGGTGTGTTGAAAAGTATCTAGGGTATAAGAGAATATAATACTTCAAACTTTACTTTTATGGAAAAACACACACAAATTAACAAGTTAAATGTACTAAATACAAAACGTTGTCGATAATTCTTTGTTTTAGAAGAAAAAATACACGCCAAAACGCAACTTTTGAAACACCGGCGTTTATGTTTGTTTTTATATGTTGGTTTCATTCAAAAGCTGTATTGGGGGGACCTCATGAACTGAACTCAAATTCAATACCACCATTTTCTCATGCACGTGTATGTGTAACTAGATCCTTAATGTGACAATATGGAAGTACTCTGTCTGAGTGTGCGTTTGTGCGTGCGTGAGTGAGTGTTTTGTGTGCTTTCTAAAATTTTATTTCACTCAAATCAGATTTTATTACGCTATATTGCATATAATAATTAACGTACATTTGTATAATAATTTATGTCAAGTTGTGTATGATCAGAGACGTACCTTAGAGGAGAAATTATATTTTACGAATTTGCCATCGTACTTTTCGAAAACATTTGATTAACCATTTTCAAAACAACAATCGGTATCATATATACTGGTAATCGAGTTATTATTTTGACATGCCATACTGCAATGGATGTATATGTAGTGTGCATCGTGTGCACACATGTCCGAAACTAAATGTGCATACATACTTTTGCATATTAAATGACAATGTCGTTGCGTTTTTGTTGTTTTCTTTGCTTGCTTATAACCTATGTTTATATGGATATATTATTCTTTTTTGTTTTTTTGTTATATAATTATCATAAATCATACTACTATCGTATGTAGTAATCAGACCCAGGGAAACAGCCTTCTTTTTCTAAAATGTAGGATTCAAGGGTCAGAATCAACCAAAAACACGATCGAAAGAAACAAGTACATAATAAAAGAGTGAATATTCTAAACTGACGATTTCTCGTCAAATACAGCAATTTTAAAACAGGTAAACGTGGTATTTATGTGTATTACTTGTTCCGTTGTTGAAATCATCTCGGATTGAATTGATTGACTCTGGTACATTCGGAGAATCGCCACCGATAACGGTGAATATATGCTTTATTTTGTTCCACAGTGATGTATACCTACTGGGAAATCGCGTTTTTCGAAGCATTTTGACTTGTCACAGAAAAACGGTTTTATCGAATTGTATTCAGTTTTCGGTTTTGAGACATACATCTGCGGTTCCAACCAGCCCAGATTTGTGGATAATTCTTGGAATTTGGCCAGTGTTATAATTGATGAAAACAGTTAGGTATCAAATGTTGACCAGGGAGACTTTCACACCTTGTCTATAACTACAGTACTCTGGGACAATTTTTCAGGAAAACTTAAAATATGTTTGTTTTCAAGAAATACCACCACATATTTTTTTTTTTTATTATTATTTTTTAAATTTTTGTTTGAGTTCCCAACGCCGATACAGCCACCTGTGAGAAAAGTGGTCTGCTTTACAATATAGTAGACGTTGTACATACTCATACACACTATACACTTCATATAGATAATAGTTTAAGATTTTAAATCGCAAAAATAATAAACGTGTTCGCACATTAAAAGAGATGAACTGCTTTCAGACCTCAAAAACATACTTTAATTTGAAGTTTGGCGACACGTGACAGTATGTTTAATTGATACGCAACGAAGATCACTGACTTAGTTATCTTTATTTTGGATATGGGATATGGATATAGTCCACTTGTGGGAGTGTAATAACACCATTCAATATTTTCGATATTCCACTAGTGGTATAGCATAAAGTTAATGACGTCATGGACGTTACTTTACTGTACGTTTTCTGACGTAATGTGACGTTATAAATTATGTAATAAATAGTATCTAACATTCGCTCTCATTCATTATTGAATTTATATTAAATTCAATAATGAATGAGTACTCATGTAAGATCCTCTATTTCAAAAACATGATCTGCATAATAAACAATTGATCTGTTTAGGTTTTCCTGTCGCCGTACGGTCTGTTAGTATTGACTTCCGTTCATATGATTCTTAATAATTATTGTCACCAATTACACCAGCAGCATGTGCTTCTTTAACATTACACTCATGTGCAAGTTACCTCTTACTGAAACATAGAATGAGCTTTCCACAGGCAAAAAGAAACATGGAACCTCCGCCCAGAAGAGAACTCAAAAATGTCATTCGATTCCCTCGAATGGATCTCCGACCGAGAGCGCAGAGCAGACATACATATATGGATATTGTCTTGTCATGACCTTAACGGTGTATTCTCTTGTTCTAGCTTTTGTCAAGTCAATGAGTACTTGCTTTGTGGCTTTCTATTTGATCATCGTTGTGTTATACTTATATAGCCCACTGATGCTACTTAGTTTGTTGGAGAATATAGCCTGGCGAGAACTTCGTTATCTACACTGTCCCGTCTAACTAGGATTACTGTATAGTACGAGTGAGGTTTGGTGCATCCTGGAGCCTGCTTTTATCACCCCGCATCCATCCCCACCCACCCAGCGGACCGTTTTATGTGAATGCTTTATTTCCAGTAGGACTGGTAAATCTTCCTTAGTTTTCAATTTAACCTTAATCAATTTGAGGGTCTTAATACCAACTAAAGCTTTGACAAATTCGAAAACCACCATATTGTCATCGGATAGTAATCAACAATTAATCCATGGAAACATCATGAGTCAGAGGTCTTATGTTGTCCATATATCATAAACTTATGTTCCTCTACCAAGTTTGCTAAAAACAGACCATAGGGTAAAATGTTGGCCCAAATTCTAGGTAACAGTTTAACCACAATGTCGTTGGTTTTGTTGTCGTTGATGTCGTAATCTTGTTTTCGTTTTGGTTAAAACATCATTTTTCCCCTTATGAAATTATCACATGTGAGGACTTTTAGCATTGGGCGTGTTAATGTTATTGATGCTGCTGTTGTTGTTTTTGTTGTTTTCCTTCAATATTGTCATTGTCGTCGTCTAATAGAGGGTGTGTTAAAAGTCATGATTATATATGTCCAGTTTAAAGGTCAATAGAAAAATATATACTATTCGTTGAAGTTGCTTAAAAATACATTTGATACTTGGTAATTTCGCATCCAAATCTTGACTTCAATTATTTTGTGTATATTTCGATGAAATTGTGTGTGAACATCAAACAAAGATGTTATTAAAAGAAAATCATGCTGCAATTGTTAGTTCTTTCTTACTGTCTCAGATTTTGCAGGAAAACAAAGTGGTTACTTTTTATTTTTTCTGAGTATAGATAAATTGATAACATGATAAGTGGACAGGCTATTATGTAACAAACCGTGATGGAATGCCATCAACACCACTAGATTTATTTAAACCGAGTTTATTCAAATGTTTTAAAACTTTGTTTTCTAACACAATTGAAAAAAAAAAGTAACTATTAGATATAACACCTTTATCAGCATAAAAACCTGTTACAAACTTCTTCCCGTATCTGTTAATACACTTTGGCAGATTTTCTATAAATATAATAGCAACCATTGTATAACATGAATTAAATTGTTCAGCTAAGACTTTCAAAGTACAACCTATTTTCTCAAAACATATGTCACCATCTATTTTAAGGCCACTATTACTTGAAGAAGTCGAGTAATAGTCCCGGTCTGGCTGCACATTTTTCTAACCCTGTGACATTTGGCGCCCAACGGGGGACCGTGACTGAGTAAACTTCGAGAAACATGCAAATGATTCTCTGTACCCATGGAAATTCGAGGACGAATTTCAGTCTGTAGGGGGAGTGTGTCACGGTTATGGAAATCTAACAGGTAGATTGATTTTGCATTGTCCGGCCGGTTAGCTCAGTCGGTAGAGCATCGGAACGGTAGTCCGAAGGACCCGTGTTCGAGCCCCGGTCTGGCTGCACATTTTTCTAGCCCTGTGACACTTCCTAAGAGGGGAGACCTAGTTCCTTTAACGGCTTTCACAATGATTTAGAATCGTGTTTATTTTCTTTAAGTTTATCCGCAAAATAGTTATTTTTAGCTGTATATATAAGAGCCTGTGTTTTGTTTCTTAGGTCCTTAAAAAGATTATAATTTTCATTAGATTTATCATTTTTAAAAACATGAAAAGACTTGTCTCTTGCTTTAATATTTTGTAAAATAACTGTGGTGTTCCATGGTTCAGTGCGTTGTTTAATTCGAACTTCTTTGACAGGAGAGAATGTTTTAGCTAGTCTGAAGAATGGTTGGCGAATTCCAGGCGGGAGATTTTTTTTTTAAAAGAATCTAACGGATAATGTTTATTATGGCTATATGCCAGCATGATCATGAACATTTACGCTTGATTGCTGCGCATGATATTATTTTTGAAAAAAAATATGGCGCTTCGGCTAAACGAGAAGCGAGAAATTCACGTACTCTTTATCCCAAAACAAATATTATACATTACAATTATTATATACTTATTTCTCTCGTGCAATGAGTGGTCTGCATTTGTACCATGTGACCGTACAATATATTTCCGTATTGGACGCACGCGCGTTCATTTTTTTTTTATTATATCCGTATTGTACAGTACACGATCCCCATGTTAACTCAGCGATAAAGTCCGAAAACCGATAAAATGTTCCAAATGCATCAATATCACATAACTGCTTTACACGCCTATATACTTTCGTTTATAAAGCGCTTAAATGAAAATATTTGTTGTCGTTTGCTAAAATAAAAAGAAACGATACATGTAAGTCAATTTAGATCATTTATATTTCTTCATCGAGAGAAATAGGTATATAATAAAATTGTCATTTGACATTGTTCTGTACAATACGGTGATATATTTGGACTCGTACCCAGCTGTCACAACCATATTGGACTCGACTAGCGGCTGGTTCAATATGGTTGTATCAGCTTGCGGCTCGTCCAATATGGTTATGTCAGCTGGATAATCGTCCAAATATATAGAGGATATTTGTTGTTTTGGATTGAATAACATATTTTATTTCATCGAGAAGTGAGAAAACTTTATATTTTCACGAATGCGAAGCATGAGTGAAAATATAAAAGTTGTCTCACTTCTCGATGAAATAAAATATGTTATTCACGACAAAACAACAAATTTTCTTTTTATTTTATGATTTTACAAACAATTTTTTAGGGAAACTGCGGTAGAACAACAAGGGAGGCAATTTTACTAAGCTGCTTTACACATTTTTTGCGCGACTACAAAAAAAAGTCCTAAGATATTTTATTTATACCCAAATAGAACAATCTGTTTAATATATTATATATTGGCAATCATTTCCTTTTAACTTTAACATCAATTTCAAATCATTGTTTGAATAGAATGTACAATTCGCAGTGTTTTTCTCTCGGAATGTTTACATTTGCGTAAGAATATTTTGTGAATCATTTTACTGTGCATCTGTGTTCGGTGTACATTTAAAAGTAGTCCCGGCAGCTACTGTGGAATAAAACTCTATATTCCACAGTGTGGAATAACACTTTTATTTCACTGATAAAATACAGTATTTCATTGCATATCATAAAATAAATCACCGTATTGTACAGAACAATGTTAAATAACATCATATTATACAATATCGAAAATTACGACTAAACGTGTTTCCATCAGTATATAATATGAACAAGGCAAAGCCTCAAGACGGGCGAAGCTAAGTATTGCCTAAGTTTTAATTTTAAAGAATGTTCCATATTGAATACTGAAACAAGTTGGCCAAGATATATGATGTGACGTTGCAACAAGTTTAATAAATTCAGTAGTAGATAGGCACAAATGTGAGATTCTGGTTAAGATATACATCTTCAGAAAAAAAGCCTCACAAGTAACATTTATTATTGCAGCTGCCCATGTATTAAAAACGTTGTTGTATGTATTATTGCAGCTGCCCATGTATTAATAACGTTATTGTATGATGATATATTTTTTGTATTTTTGAATCGGTCTTCTCCGTCCGACATAGAACAACGGAATTACCTCGTTCTGTTTTGTAATTCGGTATTTTAAACATTACGGAAATCAACGATGTACACTGAGCTAAAGGAAAAGACCGAACGATGCTGCGGCCTGCATTTGCATATTAAAAACACTTGTGCCATATCATAAATATATCATGGGGTTAATACACCCCCACTGCAGAAGTTATGCAATAAAATAAAAAAAAATACTGAAAGTAGCAGATTATTGAAATAAAAGTATTGCTGGTAGAAACTATAACACAAACTATGCATGCATAAATCAACTGCAGTCACTGTATCTCAAATGTCAACTTAACTGAACGATGAAACAGTTTAAACTGGATGCAATTACCTTAACAATCAGATATGTGCCATGTGTATCTTGCCATCATGAGTATCTAGGTCTAGGCTGTCTTTGAAGATTGTTGCAGAATTTGAACATTGTGTATGATGTGACATGTCTGACTTTGTTTTGAATTATGTTTTGTTAATGAAAAGGTTAGGGACTGTCATGTCACCCACCTTGCAATATTAATTTATTTTAAATTACTGTATATTTGATATTAATAATAAATAAAAGGTAATTAGCGACTAATGTCATCCACCTCCAAATATTTTATTCAATAGCAGTATTGGATCAATAATTGTCTCACCCACCATGTCTGACTTTGTTTTGAAAGACGTTTTGGTAATGAAAAGGTTAGCGACTGTCATGTCACCCACCTTGCAATATTAATTTAATTTTAATTTCTGTATGTTTAAAAATAGTTTATTCAATAGCGACAGTGGATCAATAATTGTCTCACACACCATAAAACGAATTTAAGGTTTGTAAACTAAAGGTAAGCAACTGTACCACTTACAAATATGTAATCCTGTCAATTTATTTAAATATTTTTAGTGTCAATAACATATGAAAGTTTGGCGACTGTCATGTTACCCACTTCCCAAATATGTGTTTGAAATGTATTACCTTCAATAATAAATGACTATTGATTTTGTAAACAAACTATATAGGGACGGGCCGTAACTAATGTTGTAGAACTTATGACCCAACCCTTTTGTAAAACTAATGTAAATGTTGCAATAAAATATGTTTAAACCAATAATAAATTATTTTTGTTGAACATTTGGGTGACATCTACTGTAAAAAAACACACCAAATTACTAAATGTCAAAGTTGTGCAGAGAATACATGTACAGTGTTATTTAATATCTTTTGAAATCCCAAGATTCATCTTCTGAATCAGAATTGTCAGACGCATTTTCTTTAAGAATGGTTGATTTGCATACTAATTTAAACCATTTGTTTTTTAGATTTTGATTAGGATGAACACCATCATATAAATCTTTGTAGGAATATTTCTTAATTCCTTTTTGTTTCTTGTTTAATTTACCTCTATGTTTGAATGGTGTTTTTAACAGATCTCTGTCAAATCTGATTGTCTGAATATGGAGCTGAGTATTTGTGCTGCAAATGTTTGAATTGATTTTTTGTAATATGTGTTTCTAACTGTTTATGCATTTGTGATATGTCATGATCAGTGAAGATAGAGTTTGTTTCTTTTTATTTGAAAATCTCTGTAGTAGCGGAGGAAATAACCAGAAAACAGTTCAGATTGTGATACAAGTATGCTATTTTGAACAGTGCTTGCAAATATTATATTCAAATGAAAATATCCTGAGCCAATTCAATTTCGATCATTTTCAAGATGGCGGCAAAAATACTGTAAATATAAGATACAGCTGTATATTTAACTAATACTTCTCTGATTCACTATATGTTGGCTTCGACTGTAAAACTAGCAATCAATTTGCAAATATTTCGGCATGATTATTCATTTATTCAAAACAAAAATATGAGTATACCCCACCCACCAGAAACTATATGTTCAGTCTATGCTTTACATTCTGTAGTGGTTATCGGGTATTCATATAATTGCGGTTATAAACATATTAAAATATACATAATGATATCCGGAGGCACTTATTAACGCAACACACTTACTTATTCTTTGCGAGGTATTATACCACTAATTATTTCCCCCATAGACACCAATGTTAAAGTGTCACATAGTAATGATTTGCTGCAAATTCAACTCAAGTATGGATAATGCAGCAGTGTAATGTTCATATAGAAAACTAATTTTCCACTTGAAAAATCACCAGAAAAGGTGGGGTCACAAGACATGTAAGAAGTTCGTAATTGTTTCTAAACATGTCAAGGGTACAGCTTTTTTCATTGATTGACTGTTTTCATTGCTCACAAAGTGTAAGCATAGAGTCGAAATTTCAAAAATGTTCATCAATGATCCAGTAAAACTTATTAATACGCTTCTTATACATACAACCACAAAATCGAATAGAAATGGGCAGTTTTACCCTACTTATAATGCCCGTTTTAATCACAAAAGGAGGGATTACTTTTTATTATAGGAACTACATTCGACTTCATCTCGAGGCTTACATGTGATTAGTGGTGGTAAACCTGCTATTGCCAATTAAATCAATACCCCACCCACAAAAATCCCACAGAAATACTAGAATGCTACTAATATTGACATATGTTAGACTTTTTTTTTTGTATGACCTTAAACTTAAGTTTGGACTGATACTATCTTCCAGCGGCGTTTTTTTTTTCTTCTGACTGTGCTAAGGCGGTACCTTTATTATCAACCCTGCTATGGTTGTAGTGTCGCATGTTTTGCTTCTATTTTCCTTTATTATTTGTGTTTTTTTTTAATGTATGATTTGGTCGATTGTGTTCTGCGAATGCTACATTTCCTGTTCGAATTGTATATCTACTTTTATATTTAGTCCTAATGAACTAAGTTCAAGTTTGCATTCTGTCCAAATTGTCACGCATAGCTATATACATGGCACTGTACACGCCAAAGTAGCACTGTAGCATTTGCAACTGCTACATGTACGGTTTCTTTTTTAACAACCACATTGCCGAACTGCTTGACATATATCTGAAACGCGGGACAGAGTTGTCCAATACGGTTCCAGTGGTCACCAGAATATATGCAGACCAATTAAGACGGATAAAGTATAACCTGATCTTTAGTATTATGCACCTGCACCTATCAATATTTTACTCAACATGGGGTGGGGGCGGCGGGACATTCCAGGGGATTAGAAAAAAAGATCCCCGTGATAGGTAGGAAATCATACACAAACATGGAGAGTTTGATATAACCACTACCCTGCGGAATTATACATAAATCTTGCCCCTAGTGATGGGAATTAGACAACAAATTTGTACATTTGTTTAATAACCCCCGGGTATGCACGCCCCCACCACCTCCCCCGCCCTAGGACCACACACAGGTGCATGCCTGACTGAGACCATTCACATCCTGATTGATAGCCACATCGATATGCAGGCTGTATTAATGTAGCTTGTTGGTGGTATTGCGTAATTTCAAGAGTTGTTTTGTATAATGGCTTTATTTACCATCCGTGTACTGCTTGATTTATTACACATAAAACATGTAATTTCTCCCAAAGCATCATAATCTGATTCATCAATACCACTAGGCATGTTGCTGAGGTTTCCAGTGTGTTTTGCTGCAGTTTCAAGTATATGTTGGACAAGTTTGTCATGCATAATTTCCCCTTTCCCGTGGAAGGTTGCAATGGTTTAGCAACACGTGAAAGCATGAAATAAAGAAAATGCACCGGCCTTTGGACATAACTGGAGTATGCTGTAATGTATGCATATCCATTTTAAATGCTCCGCTCTTCCATAGGCAACCCAAAGGTGATATATGCCAAAGTTCTTGGAGCGCTTTGATGACAACCAAGTCAGTGTCAGAGCGAACAGTATAATTTCCCTACAACCGTTCTTGAATTTATGTTTTCCACGTATACGCATTTGTGTGTCAGCCCCTACGTGGTTACATGGTGCACGTTTATCTTTCTCAACAGACACGTGACCTGGGTTTTTTTCATCTGCTGTTACAACAATTGGCTTTGTTAAACATGCCTACGACTGATTTTGCGATTAGCAAAAACAGTTGTTTTATTTCGAGATAATCGTAAAATGTTTTGACAGTTAGCCGGCACTTCGCTTGAATCTGAAACATTTGTCCTAATACCTGAACCTCTGGTATCCCTCGTACTACTTAACGTTTCAAAGTATTACTCATATAGTTGAACAAATTCTCCGATATCGCTCTGCCGAGTTTGACATGAACTAAACTATCGAAAAAAGAGATTTTAGTCATTTTATTTACATCGATTGTTCCGGACTTGCTTGAAAGATAAAACTGTGTAGCTGAATCAGTCTCAGAATCCTCTGTGAGATATGCAAAGAAGTTATGTTATTGTCTTTAATCAACATGCAAAGAAGTTATGTTATTGTCTTGAACCAAACTTCCTTATTGATGCATTACAGTCTGCTACTCATTTATCTACAACCCATTTCTGATCAATATTAAAATGCTGCTAGAATCATCAAGGAATGGATCTCCTTCCATTCCTGAAATGTATCCTCTATATTTTATTTGGATGAGGAAATTTCATTTTCACCATAGTGAATCTCAAACTGTTCTACAAGGCTACACATTTTTGTAACTGAAGCCATCCATCTCCTTAAAGCAAAAAGATTATCGGTCAATCATATTTCCCAACCATCTCCCTTAACTTGCATTTTCTTTTGTTCATGAACTTGATTAATAGATTGCTGAAAACGCTGAAAACACGTTCTTCGGTTATACTCGGAAATGTACGCTTTATAAATTTAGCTGCACTCACTGGATACTTGCCGATCAATCAAATGAATTGGAAGCTCCAGCATGACCAAGGACAAATACGTAGAGGATGAATTCTGAAGTACACTTTTTGTCTTACTGATTATTTTTCTCTATACGAGTGCACACAGTACAGAAAAAAGTACTTCGAAATCAATGACCTGATTCCATAGTTGAAATTGTGGACCTTCTTTAAATGATATACAGTACACTATTTTTATCGCCATCTCAATGTATGGTTGGCATACATATTTTTCTTTAGCTTGTAAAAGGCACATTCAGTTATCTAGTTCTCTTTAAATTGTTTTTGAAGCATTTGAATCAGATATAAACGATTCGGCAGTATCATCTGATTCGATAGGAGCTTCAGAGGAGACAGTTATCCAGCCATTGTATTTCAGTACATTACATCATGTTACATAGTAACTTCAAAATTGCCATTTCGATGTGCAACCAGTCCATTATAATAACAATTACCGTTTGTACAGGATTAAGAAACGCCACCATATTCTTGACCATATCCTGTCCAGATATCCATAGAATGGTTGATTGTTGCCACGGAGTGCGCTTGCTCTTAAAATAACGGCAATAACGCTGTGATAGTGTGACTTAAAATGATGAAACCCGCCTAGAGGCGTGTGTTTGTGATGGGGGTTGGGGTGGGATTTCTTAAAGTATCAGGTATACACTGTTATTTGCGTATGTATTGTTTCAGTTTAAGATGATACAGACATTGCATACAGCATTATAGACAATTTTCCTATCGTACTGATAACCCAAAATAACGTTTTTAACAGACGTAAAAAAATAATGTCAGAATTATGCTATATAACTTGCTTACATTTCCTACAGTCCAATTTGTGTTCAATGCATTTCATTAAAGAAACTTACCCGCCAAATAACGGCACAATTATACTACAAAATCGCTTATCGAAACTCCAGGTGTTCAGGTCATATTATAATGTATATGTGCCGATTATATGTTTCTTCACGGGTTCTAATACCCGTGATTGAATATGTGTAAAATAAATTAGCCGTTCCAGTTTTGGGGTTTTGCCTGGTTGGCTAAAGCCGTTTATTTTATGTCAATAGAGTCTGGATTTTCAAAATAGGTAAGTTATATACACCTCGTCGTCAGTAGGTTTAGAAACGGTGTACATATGTTGCAAAATTTGCCAGTTGATGGCGTGGTAAAGATTTTAAAGAATAGCTTCGTAATATGTATGGGTGAAACAATCAATAATTTTATTTGAATGTAAAAATTCTTGTAAAGAAACCTTAAATGTTTGGTATATTATAATCCTTCTTATCATTGTAATCGGATATATAATATAATGTATTATATATAAAACTTATGATATATACGATTATAGTTTGACTAAGAAACTGTTTAAAACGATAATAGCATTATACAATAACGTTTTACTACCAGTTTTTGCATACTACTTTGATATGGTAGCATTTTTTGAACTTTTAGGCCATTTTGGCGACCATTTTCAAAATGCGTGACCATTTTGAAATAAGGTGAAAATGAAGTAGCTCAGGTTCAAAGTATGATCATGACACACTAGAGGATCATTCTGCCAACTTTTATGCTTGTATCACAATTTGAACTATTTTGTCAAATATCTAAGTTATTTCTTCCGCTAAAGGTTTTAATTGAGATTGGCGGAATTGTTGTAAATTGAATTTTTAATTGGCAAGGTGGAATTGTTTTGGCAAGAATTTCATGGGAAGTTGTTATGTCCCTCCTAAATGTTCAATTTTTTCTGTTAGTTGATAAATGCCACCTGAAATTATCAAATTTCATGTATATATAATGGTTTTAATTGCTTTTGAATAGCATATTGTAGCGAGTAAAGTTTAGCACCGGGTTTTATCAAGTATTTGATATTATAGTTTTCAGCAGAAAATAAATTTTTTTTTTTTACATAATCCTGAAGGCCATAACCTCTTGAGTCGAACGCGACAATTAAAGTTTCTCTTTCTGTATCCATTGTGTTTATCGTGGTATGAATATTATGTAATATATATTTGGATATGTGTATGTATGTATGTCTTGCAAGTACTGATTGTATTGGTATGTATGTCCTTGATCCTATAAAAAGGAAAAGCAGTAATATTTTTAGGTAAATTTAGTTAATATTGGTTTGCTTGGCCTTGATTGGTGGGCAGAACCATATTAAGCGATAAAGCAATGGCTTAAAATGTGTGAACTACCATCAGTTAAGCAATTTTTGACTAGATAATAGGTATTAAAATATATACTGGTAAAAAACTTTTGTTTAATCTTATATGAATATGATCATGACGTGTAAATAAATGTTTAAATCAGAAAGGTTATTGATGATATATTGTACACCAAATGTAAGAAATATTGTAGCATTAATTTTTAAATACTAGTAAAAAATATGCATACACAACCTTTTATGTCCCGAGTGTAAACCCTATCAGACTGCATATTCAATCATCCCGATGTAAGTCATGAACTTATTATTTACCAACAACTTATAATAAATAATTAACATTATAGAAATCAGTTTGTATTTTGTTACAAGTCGGCGTATACAATTGTGTAAAGATAAAAAAACGTACACTCTTTGAGTCCCTTTGATACCCAACGTTGTGTGTGACATAATTATGACGTCATATAACGTTTTGGCATCAAATGACATGGTTTTATGACGTTTTGGCGCTAAAGTTTGTCTGACGTAGTGGCGGTTTTATGTCAATCTGAATTATATTTCACGGTAATGTGATAAAAAGGATTTTCAACTCGTCCCCAGCCCATATAAGATTTATGAAATGAGTTATGAATTATTTACATTTTAACGAGCCTTTTGCTATTCATAACAAGTGAATTATTTACATTTTAACGAGCCTTTTGCTATTCATAACAAGTTTCATAAATCTTATATAAAATGGGGACTCCGTTATATTCAACTGTCAAGAAAGTTCTGTACTGAAAACTTAATGTAATCCTCCACCTACCTAATTTTTGAAATAATTAAAAAAAAAAAGGATTTATTACTTTTGTGTTAGCGATTATCATATCACCCACTGAAAATTTAAGACTACTATAACTGTGTTAGCGATTATCATATCACCCACCCACCACTAATGTAAAACATTCTTTTATCATGACGTGGGAAAAAAGTAAACAAAAAAACAAGTTTGTCTCATTCTTCAAAATTTGGAACATTACATTGTAAGTTTTGAATTGAAAAAAGGACGTCATCTGTTAAATTTCTTAATTCTTGGCATCATTGTCTATAATTGTCTAATGTTGAACCAATGAACAAGGGGATTTTTTATTTTTTTATTTTTGTTATCATAGTTGAAGTCTTCATTTGCACACTCAAATTCGATGTTTGGTTTGATGGCTTCCATCCAATCTGGCTGCTGAGAAGAAAATTGCAAAGAGTGTTCATCATCATCATTGTCATCATCGTCTTCATCATTAGCTGCATTTTGTCTTGCTTCAAGTTTGTCTATGTATGCCTTAATGTAGTTTGGACAGTGACCATGATTTAAAAAGCGCTCCATTGCTTCTTTGCATGTTGCATTGTCATCTTTTATATCAGATATTGTTCGCCAATTTGGCCAATGAAGAAGGAGCATTGTCCGAAAATAATCTTCTTCTAATGGCCAACTTGCTTTTGTACAGCACCCGGAACTTTGCCATCAGTGCAAACAAAGTTGTACAAAGAACTGCAGTCATTTGGTTGACAGGATAAATAGTTATCAATTGCATTGTTTCTCGTAACTGTTGAGCCAGCTTTTTCTAGTAATCTAGTTCCAGATAGACGAATAGACTTGAATTGATGAGTGGATCTGTACAAAGGAAGAGCTGACAATTCTGAAAGTATTATAGAAATATCTCCATTTGCCCACCAACCTTGTGCATGATAACGGGAATGTTGTACTAAACTGGACGATCACGTGGCATTTCAAGGCGAAGAGATCCATTTGTGTCCTTAACTAATGCTGGATTGTCTCTTAGTTGCTTGCCGGGCAAATCAGAAGTCCCAAACTCCATACGGCATACCTTTGTACCTGATTTACCTTTTGACTTCAAACAATAATCGGAACAACGGTGCATATTAAATCTATTTATAAGTAGTAAGTAATATTTTAACATGATTCCTGTAATGAACTGACATCCATTAAAAGTTTTACTTATGGAATCCTGTTAGGGCCATCGCGATCTCTTGTTTTCAATTTCGCGAGGTTGCGAGATTGCGAAATAAATTTCGCATTCTCGTCCTATTCTACATTGAAAAATATGCGAGGTTTGCAAGCCTCAGATAATCTCGCGAAATTGTAAACGCGAGATCGCGATGGCCCTAACAGGATTCCGTACTAATGGGTTTTTTCTTCATGGGGTGGAGCTGCATTACCTTCAGGGGGTGGCCAGAGGTCTCTTTTAGAATTGCCATTTTCATCTTTTCCAGCAGGATGATTTGCTGTAAGTTCAAATTGCAATGCAACCCATTGTTCAAGTTTTTTGGCACATTCGTCTTCACTTGATATAGCAGATTGTGTGGTTCCCTGTCAGATCGCCAACAAAGACCGTGTCAGTGTATCATACCACGAGACTTGGCAAATTCTTGTCTATACCAGTATGTGTCAACACCAAATACTGGTTTCATGACTTCTTCAAAGTAGGACTTTGTCCTTAAATCAAAGTAATGAGCAACAATGTGTGTATTTTGTTGCAATTTCTCAAACAAAACTGAACGATCGTCAAGGTTGATTTCTTGCCCTGAAGTTTTTTCTATATACATGCCTAAAGCCGTTTCAGGGGCTTGAAGTGAAACTCGGCACAGCTCCCAGTGGCAAAAATTGATGGTAAACCTTGACATTTTGATAGTTTGTACTGTGAGAGAGTTTTTAATTATTTTGCGCGTTGACACCAATACTGACTGGTTCCACGCAAGGTAGCACTTAGGTAAACATTTTTTTTACTAATCGAATCATCTCCATTTTTAAGCTTTTGTTTAAGCCCAGACACAGACATATGCTGATCACCTAGTTGTTGGCGAACAATACAATTTCCTTTATCAATTGCATTTTTCCTCATAATGATATTGTGCACAACAAACTTAAAGTAGTTATGATGAGCAAATCTCCCATCCTGGTACCAAAGAAGGTGTTCAGCCCAGGTTGCTAGAGAAGTGCAAGTGTGCGGTCTATTAATTTGATAGTCACCCAGCCCATATGGAAACAAACATGGGAAAGCTATAGTGAAAAAGTACTGCTTTGTAAATTCTGACAACGGAATGTTCCTTTCTGGTTGATAGTAACATTTGCCTGTTCTTCATGTTCTTCTCCTATTATTTCAGTTATAATATTTTGATCAGCTTTGCGTAGATCAACAGATGGCTCCGGCAATAGCACACCGGAAGATGTCTGACCATCAGTGTGTGCTCTGGGGCAGGACCAAGATCATTGATATGTTTTGTGTCTGAATAGTATTCAGCTGTATGTATGTTTGAAAGTTCGCCATCTTCAGGAAGTGATTGTAGACGGTTAGGACAGATAATGATATCAGTGTATGCAGGATTATTTTCTTTAAGCCAATACAATGCTTACTGAACCGTGTACCTTCGAACACGAAATTCTTTACTTGAATCACTTTTACCACACCTCCTAACCTTTATGATATTTATTTCTTCAGGTAATCTTGGAAATATTTGTGCTGGTTCATTTATTTCTTGCGAAAATGTAATGCAATGCCCGCTGGCGGCAATACCGCCATGTTTAAGCATATGTACATTTATACATGGAGAGATTCTTGATATCAATTGCTGTTCTACTGGTGTCATACTTTTTAATTCATTTGGGAGCGGTTTTGGATCCAGGAAGTTTTCGTTTGAGATCATTTTAATTGTTTATTTGTCAACTGTAAATTGTTTGATGAAGGCGGTGTATTTGGAACCTCTTCTGTTTTTTTCTGTTTGTGTTTTATTCTATATTTTATCCTTCGTTTTTTATTGATTTTTTAAATATTATTGTCATAATCTGTCAGGTTCAAACCAAATGCCCAATTTTCTGGACATTTCTTGAAGATTTTCATTTTTTTTGTAATTTGATGAAATGCCATTATTTTGTCTTGTTTTATGTATTGGTGACGCATCACTATCTGTTGACTGATTAGGTGGTATTAGCTCATTCAAGATACAGGTGGGCTGCGCATTAATACCGTGAGGTATATAGCTATCGGTAATTTGTCTTGTCTCTGTTCAGTTTTACAATCTTTGTTTTCATTTGCTACAGAGTGAGAATTTTGCGGGATATCGCAAGTGTTTGAAAAAGAGTGCGGGGTTTCATTTTCATAACAGGTTTTGTTTGCTATTGTCTGCTTGTTAGAAACATTTTGTGTTTTTTCTTGAACATTTTGCATTTTTTTAGAAATGTCTGCAACAGTATATGAGGGCATAGTGTAGAAATGATCACAATGTACACATTTTGAGCGGGAATTACCAGATATGTTTGAAGGGAGTTGCTCTTTTCTTGTTTTTTATATATTTTTCGAAGATTTTTTTGATGGAATGGAAGATTTACGTTTTTTTTGTTTTTGTTACATTTATGTCTTTTTTGATGTGTGATGATCTTCATCATTTTGCTCAGCATACTTTTAACTTTAAACCTGCTTGCATTAAATTAAATAAAAGTGTCAGTTTTTATGTTGTCTTCGTGATTCCATCAAATACTTAACTATATTAAAGGTGCACTATTTTCAGCAGTAAGTAATGTGTAAAACGTTTCTTCTGAACTAGTCTAATGAATAATAGTAATGATTGCACAAATGCAAATTATGTTGAAAACTGACCGGACGCCAGATGTTTAAAACAAATAAAGAAAGATAAAAATATCGGACAGGGAAAGCAGCATTCAAGGACGACAGTCAACCACGAAACACAAAACAAACACGCAAACAGACAAACGGAAGGCAAAAATAATAAAAAATGCAAACGACATCACAAACACAAAAGGGTTGACAATAGGGCTACCGCCTTGGAACGGTCAGTGGCAACAAAGGCCACTGGGGGTTTAAACCGGTTCTAGGGTGCACCAAACCTCACACTTACCATACTGTCATCAAATTAAAACAGGACAGTGTAAATAAAGAAATCCCCGCCATGATCTAATCTCTAACCAACAAGGCAGCATCAATAGGCAATATAAGTAAAACACTAATATGCCCGTGTAAATATAATACAAAAAAAACAATAGCCTAGAAAGCCACAATAAAGGTACTCATTGACTTGGCAGAAGCCAGAGCAGTTAGAGAATAAACCATTAAGGGCACGACAGGAAAGACTGCCGTGTGTCCCTTTAACACAACCTTTTCCGCTTGTATTCAGTATATGTAGTTAAAACAAGCTCAAATATAACAATCACTCTGCATTATCACTGAAAACATATTTTAGTCTAACTTTGAACAGCACCGTGCAAGCATAACACGTGTAGTAATACAAGATCCATTTAAAGAACTACCAAAAGTGCGGTGACAGATTTTTATCAGAGCATAAACAAACCATTTTTAAACAGGCTCCCATCTTCATATGATCCAATGGCAGCTGGACATTCTGAAGTCGTCAGTATCAATTCACTTAGAGTTGCTCCAGTGCACAATTCGCATTTGGGGCCTCTCTGAAAAACAACATCAGTCCAGTTCAGTGAGCAAACAGATATAGTTTATTCTTTGTTATACATATGTAACATATATTTAAAAAAAAAAGTAATAAATTGAATAAAACATGAATTCATAGAATTGGTCAGTATTTACTACGTGTGTTCAATTACACTACTAAATGTAACAGTAATAAAAACATTCTCATCATTCATTATACATGTAAAATATCATTTAGCCCTGAATTAGATTAATTTGGAATTTAATTTTGAACAGCATTGTGGCTGTTTAAGACGTGATCAAATATTTTGGGAAATAAGGCGGTTTTTAAATGCCGAAGTAAATGGCATTTTGAAAAAAGCGCTTTAGCATAAACGCTCCAAAAATTAGATTTACATTACTTTCTCGTCGATATAGTACCAACAGTAAAATAACGTGCTTTGGAAGGATGATAATGATAAAAAATAAAATCCAGCCAATGGAATTGTCATACCTTTTGAGACACACTGGATACAAGCATTAGAAGTAGCTCCACCTCCTTAGAAACTTTTATAGTGAAGTTTATTTTTCGAAATTTGCCGCGTTTGTTTTCTCAACAGAGCGTATCTAGTTAAATGTAAATAAATGTAAATGCAAAATCATTTCCTTGCCTCAAAACTCTACATATATTTTTATCAATCTGACTGATTTCAGACCAAATGTCAAAGGCAGTTTACATTGTTTCAGTGGTTGTTTTATCGGGTTTTGTATTCACGAATGTGAAAGAAAAGGGGATAACATAATGATATGAAATTGAAAACTCCCCGCAGTAGTTACTTCCCCTATCTGTTCCAGCTAAATTTAATTTTTGGTTAAGTATTTTTTGGGTCAATATTTCAACCTGCTATGTTCATAATATAGGAAAATAGTGTGAAAATCGGTATCTGGTCATAAAATAATTTATTTATAAAAAAAATCAATTTTAGTGAATATATATTTAATATGCACACCGGTTACTTGTAAACAAACGTGTATTCCGCTGAGAACATTACAGAAGCTGTGCGTAAATTTAATAAAGACATTACACCCAAGCCAAAACATTTTGAATGTTTTCAACATCCATTCGAAGGTGATGTTATTGCCAATGTGCCCGTTGGTTACGGCAAGAGTTTGCTGTACCAAGCATTACCGACAATTGTGCAAACTCGCTCATTTCCGTAGAGCATCGGAAATAATGTTCGTGGGTATTTCCAAGGATAAACGTCGATTTGATGGATTTGGGTGATTTGCCCCGGCAAATCATTTAAACCGTAACAAAATATAGACACGGAAATGAATTGATTTTAAACATATTTTATTAAATGTTATACTCATTTTATAGTCAGTTTAAGTTAAAATAGTTAAATATAAAATTATTTTGTAATTAACTGCGTATTGATTTGTTTAAATAACAAACGAAGTAGCCAATCGTAAACGCTCGGCCAATCCCGTCATTCTTCGGGATGAAAGATTAGATGATGGTTCAATGGGCGCCGCCATAGTTTATTTCACGTGACTGACCCCACGTGACCGATTCACGTGACCGATTCAAGTGGTGGCTATTCAAGATGGTGGCTATTTCTTTCCGAGATTATTTTTGAAAAAAATGGTTGAGGCAGTTCCGATTGGCATTACCTAGTGTAACGCCATTTTGTATTTATACACTTGACAGGCGCCAAGACGACAAGACGACAAATACAGCCTTTTGTCGCCTTTCGTTTTGTCGTTCTGGCGGGCGCCAAGACGACAAGTCGTTCTGGCGGGCGCCAAGACGACAAGACGACAGAACGACAAAAATAGAGCGCCAAGACGACAAGTCGCCACGCGAAAAGACGACAATGGTATGCAACGGGCCACATTTATTTGTCGTCTTGGCGCCTTTCAAATGTCGTCTTGGCGCATGAAATCCGTCGTTTTGTCGTCAGCGACAGCGACAAAACGACAAGACGACAAGATGCTGTTTTGTCGTCTTTTCGCGTGGCTAAACGACATGACAGAAATCAGCCACCATAGTTTACAGAATAAGGCTACATATCAGTAAAATGCCATTTGAACATTCATTAAGACAAGATGTTTATGTTTTCTAGAGGTAGTTTAACTTTTATATTAATATACTTGCGTTCGACAGAAACATATGTTGTTTTTAAATTGTTTCTATTTTATTTGACAATTTGAAAGCATTGTTAAATGTATTTGATCGTATTAGTTGTAAATGGCAACAATAGTTCGTATTCGTCAGTGTTTTATTATTTAGTCGTTTTGATTTGATAAGAACAATAACATGATTATGTGTCTATCGGTGACATTGTCAAGTGTATAAATAGCTAGACCAAGGTCAGACATTTGTTGACAATTGTGTATGAGATACACGTTGTAACCTTCTCACCGCTGCGGGTCGAATCCCACTGCTTGAATTGTAAGTGAGGAAGTGTCGATTCTTACGGATGGCGGGAGGTGTACACAGTACCAGAAAGAGTGGGTGGTCTGCCTCCACCACAAAAAATCGACCGTCATATATAACCTTACATGTGTTGAAAATGACGTAAAACACCATACAAACAAACAAAAACAAAACAAACACTTTGTAACCTTAGTAGTGTTTCTGGTACATATAACGATTGAATAATAATTATGTTATTATATACGTCTGGGGTTTGGGTATGTCTGTTTACGTAAATGCCAAATGAAACGTCTACCAAAGAGAATAATTCCTTATGCTTTTGAATTTACAAAACATCGATTTATGAACTCTAAATGATAAAACGGTAAATTCCTAACTTAGTTCTTTCAATACTGATTAAATTATTTGACCAAATACTATGTTAGTATAACTATTTAGAATGACATGTATCATTATGTAAGTACTTTATGCACCCGTATGTAGGCGGACCAAATGGTTTATGTATGAACCGGCTGCATGTTTACAAACAAATGTGATTATACTGATTGGAGAGCAATTAATAACATTATGTCTCATTTAATTGTTTTCTAAAGATACAATCTGGAAAAGACTGAAATGAAATTATGTTTAAAGTAGATGATAAATTCGAATAGGAAGTGTCAGGACAACAGTCAACGATAACACGCACACGCACAGAAACAAACAACAATTACATGGATAAATAAAAGACACGGTGTATGACATCACAAACATAAAAGGGTTGGCAAAATGGCTACCGCTTTGGAATGGGCAGTGTCAAATAAGGCCCCTGGGAGTTTACACCAGGTTGCATGATGCACCAATCCTCACTTTCACGTTATTTCTATCCCAATAAAACGGTACAGTGTAAATAAACAAATCCACGCCAGGTTGTATCATATCATTCTAGGCAGCATTAATATGCAATATAAGTATAACATAAAGAAGAACTTGTATATAAGAATATTAAATTCAAAAGCCTAAAAAGCCACAAAACAAGTACTCATAAACTCGGATGAAGCCAGACATTTCGTTGTCCGAGTATTAACTTTCATACCCCAACCAACCCCTTCTCCAAGAAGCGAAAACGGGGTTGGCTGGGGTATGAAATAAAACATTAATTTCGGCTTAAAAAGTTTGCATATTGTAAAATTAAAACATTTAATAGTTAATTTTAAACAGGTTGTCACATTGTTTCAGTATTTTTTTTATTAAACGTGTTTTATTGTCGAAATACCTGCTAATATAAGCTTTCCCATCGCTTAATGGAATTAAGGTAAGATCACGTAATGGCAACAATAGAATACATCATTAAGAGAATAACCATTCAACTTGTGGTTGAATATGCGTGCAAATATTGTGTTGATTTTACTGAAGACAAAACGGTGGTAAGGAAGACGATATCAAAATATAGACATCAATTCATGACTTATACACGTTGTTCCTTCAAGAAACTAACCCTCCAAATAACGACAAAATTACACTAAATAAAGTTTATCAAAACTCTATCCAGTTGTTCAGGTCATATGAATTCCGTGATGCCTCTGAGTTTCGTCAGTGTGTTTTTGGGCAAGACATTTTCCCTTAGCCTCTTCCGTCGGATGGGGACGTAAACCGGGCGGTCCCGTGTATCGGTCTATCCTCCGAGCACGTTAAACAACCATAGGAATCTATTCGATAATAAGAGCAGGGCACGGTTCCCAGATTCCTATGTATCCTTCCCCTCTCTCTGGGGCGGCTCTAAATAACCTATACTGTGTTGATGAGCCGTTAAACAACATTCAATTCAATCAATTCAGGTCATATAATAATGTATATGTGCCGATCGAAAGTATACTTTTTTCACGTGTTTTTAAATACCCGTGAATGATTATGCGTAAATTGAATTACATGTATGAGTTGGTAACTCTTAATTCAACGCTCCAGTTTTGTGATTTGTCCTGGCAGGTTAAAGTCGTTTATACTGTGTCTACTGAGTCTGGATTCTCGAAAAATGTAAGTTATATATATACTGAACCAAACAGCTAACGCACCAGATACCCTTAATATCTCAATAATAACAATCAATAAATCAAAACAATTTCATTCTGAACGAGACAAATATCTTGTCAATAACGACTTTAAATTAAAACAAAATCATTCAAATCACCAGTCGGCATATAATAAGTTCATATATTAAAGGTATTGTCTACTGGTGCGTTAGCTGTTTGTTTTAGTATATATATAGAGGATCGTACATGAGAGATTGTGTATTATTGATTTTAATAAACGAGTTTGATAAAATGATAGGATACGAGGCTCTTGCCGAGTATCCTATCGTTTTATCCAACGAGTTTGTTGGCGTGATACCTACTTTAAGTCACGCAGTTTATATAAACTATGATTTTATTGAAGTTATAGAGACGTCATAAAGCATTGTAAACAAAAGCACTTTAACTTCGAAAAATAAATAATTTCCCTTATCAGTATTTATTATGCTCCTGTTTTCAGACAAATGTACAGCTGTTAGGACATAAGTCAGACAAGAACACCAGTACAACATATTATTAGTTATTAGGATTCTTGACAGGGGACATGGACTCATATCCACTGTCAAGAATCCTAATAACGAATTTGTCATACTGCAAAGTTGAATTTACAAAGGATCGACCAATAATGAATCACTTTAATAACGTGAAACACTTTAATAACAAACATTCAAATGCAAACAGCACCAGTAACGATCTCATATTATTTATAATCAATATAATTAATATAATAAATAAATATTTAGATCAAGAGAGATTTGTAAAAAAACACACACACAAATAAATAGTGTATCTTGTTCTCCATAACCCCGTTGCGCCTCAATCAGTTCTGCGTTAAAAAACAACTGAGGTCACTAAAACTGTGATTTGTGACGTCAACTCATTTGGTTTCTCTTTGGTGAAAGTGTTTATTGAAAAATTGCGCTCGGAATGTTCACATGTTTTGGAAACTTGTTTCTTAATGGATTAAATAATAAAGCGATTAAAGTTGATTGTCCGGAGCATACCTATTACTTTGAGTGATAATGAATGTTAAAGTTGGTTATTGTACGACCGTGGAAAACTGGCATATTACGTTGAAAGTTAACCGTGTTGTTGTCAGAACTGTCAAACTCGCACAGAACGTCTTCAAGGTTGACGCCATCCATCTGCGAAGTAAACTCGGTCTCGGATCCATGTCGAGCTACTGTGTGCCTATTGTTGATCGCCGGACGAGCCACAAGATTACTGCTAGCATCGGCGGATGCATCGCCATCGGGGCCAGATGTGATGGCCATTTTGCTAGAAGTTGAAGGCAAAGCAAGTTGTGTATCACGACCAGATATTGTGTTGGAAATAACACCTCCTGTAACACTCTATGTCACCAGGGCATTAATAATTAACAAGTCCAGACTTTTAAACACACGTTTTAATAATCTTTAAAACTACCCCATTTCTGATCCGTATAGTGTTTATTTTAATTCTAACAGATGTTACTCATCAAATCTCTACATTCTCAGAGAATATCTAACAACCTCCGACTCTCACAGACTCTCACAGACTCTTTAAAACTACCAATATATACCTGCATGCACGTGCCATAATATTATTGGATTTCGACACATTTATTCAATTGGATCAACGCTATACTCCGCCTACCCTGTATACCTGAGTAAGCTAATATAATATCTGCTATTTGAGAGGCAAATCCCAAATTGTAGAATAATGGTCATTTACTATTAACTGTGATATACTTCTACCTCTTGTTATTGAATGAATGAATGAATGAAAGTCTTTATTTACAGAGGGTAACCCAATTAGTATAAACTAATCTTCCTTGGGGCCCTCTAAAGCAATATTTACATACATACAAATACATAATTATATAGCAATATAACAATCAGCATAACAAATTCAAAGTTAGCATTATTCATAAACATGATCAACATGATAACAATGTTACACAACAACATAATACATACATATGGCGGCAGAGGTTTAACTTACAGACTTACATATGGCCATATTTACAATTTTAGCTTTATGACTGTTGATTCGAATTTATCCACTTAGTATAATTTACTGTGAAACGTTTAATACTTTCGCTCAGTCTTATTTCATTTGGAATGTTATTCCATACTTTTACCCCAGAGTAAGACATACTCCCTTTAAAAAGTTCTATATTTGGTTTGGGTATTAAAAAATTCGATTTATTTGAAGAACGTAAATGATTTGGACGCCTGACATTGTAATTGAACATATTTTGAATATATGACGGGACTGCATTTTGCGATACCCTGTACATAAAGTTGGCTTTATGAAGTGAAACCCTCTGTTCAATATTAAGAGAATTAATTATATTTAAAGCCTCGCTTAAAGTGGTATATTGTTCACCTAGAATGATACGACATGCTCTTCGTTGTAATCGCACTAAAACCTGGATATTTGATTGTTTTGTACTACCCCAAATGATACTACAATAGTCAAGATGTGGTTGGACATAGGCTTTGTAAAACATTATTCTATAATTAACAGAAATAAATACTTTAATTCTTGATAATAGCCACAAATTACTAGATATTTTCTTCCTAAGAAATTTTATATGCGTATCCCATTTAAGGTTTTCATTTATATATATGCCAAGAATTGTATCACCTGTTGTGATTTCCAGATTTAAGTCTTTATATTTCAAATTTAGAGGTTGATTAACTAATCTTGTCCGTTTCTGGGGTGTCGTTATCAATATTACTTTTGTTTATGAAGCATTTAATACCATACCATTGTTTAGACACCATGTACTGAAGTTATTCAAAGCAGCTTGTAAATTCATTTCAACTTCTAATTTAGATTTATTTATGTCATATATTGTAGTATCATCTGCATACATATCAACGTTTGAAACATTATCCTGTACATACATAGGCAAGTCATTTATGAATAAAATAAATAAAAGAGGCCCTAGAATAGACCCTTGCGGGACCCCGCATGTCGTAATTTGCTTATCAGAGAGAACACCGTTTAAGTTCACCGCTTGAGTTCTATTTGTAAGATAAGACTTGAACCATTTAATAGTATTATCTCCACATTTGTAAATTTGTAATTTTTTTAATAGTATTTCGTGGGAACATAAATCGAATGCTTTAGAAAAATCTAACATAACAACGCCTACAATATCTCCATCATTTAAAGCTGTTAACCATTTATCTATCATACATACTAATGCTGTTTCGCAGCTATGTTTTTTTCTAAACCCACTTTGGGATTTACATAATAATTTATAATGATTAAGGTAATTAACAAATGAATCATGCACATGTTTTTCAATCAATTTTGAAAGAGTAGGTAAAATTGATATTGGCCTATAGTTATTTACATCATTTGATGAACCTTTTTTAAATTAAAATATTATTATTACTTATTAAAGGGTATAGTAGTGTTACACTCCCATTGACCTTTTCTCCGTATCGGATACGCGCTGGTATATAGAAAGCGACGATACCGATTTGTGTCCAGTTACTGACATGATCTGTGCTGGACAGAAGTTTTCACGGCTAAGGATTGTTGTCCCAGTTACTCGAAGCGAGTGATTTGTGTAGGTGTTGGACAGTGACACTTGCTTGCTTATGGTTGGCAAGAATTTGGCCAGAGTATCCATACCAATTGGACGGTTTTGATACCAGCATTCACCTTCCTCTGAGTAGCTGTCTTTTGGATACTGCCACAACCTGTCGCATGACGGATTCAGCCTGGACAGGTAAGTTTCAAAGTTTTCAACGGGGCAATACTCAGGGTTTGTTGGATCAGCCGGCATATGTCCAGATACATTCTCCTTGTCAAAACTACGGTGGTTTTTTGACATTTCGTCCATTTTCTTAATCACATATTTCACACCTGTGTCGGTATAGCGTTTCACTTCAAATGTTTTCACAGTCATTTTCTCCATGTTTTCATTTGCTCTCCTAGAGAAGAATAATCGTATGTTCATTTGCACTCTAGTGGCTAAACCAACTGGCGTATTTGGTGCTAACAATACGCTATCGTACATCTTTGTTAAATCGTGGGGATCAATGACGGGGTAGTGGTCAACTGAACCTTTGCCGGCTTGTTTAATTTCAGACATGGCGGTCTTGAAGCACTCGTTTGCATCAGCAAATTCCGGGTTTTTGATAACGTCAAACTTGACAAGAAACGGCGGTGCTTTTAAATACCTGTTTAAAGAATGCCGTATGGTTTCAAATGTTGTTGACTTGTACAGTTCCCCATCTTTCGTTCTGGCGTCCATGTAAAAATGCGAGAGACATTCAGCGAGGCGAACACTGTCAAAGTTTTCAAAGTTCTCGTCCTGGCTTTTCTCCCTGAGGTAGGCCTTGAGTTCAGACGAGGCAGGTATGTTTGCTCTTGCCGTGTTTTTAGGGATACAATTCGCCCTTTTCGCTAGTATTTCCTTCTCAGAATGGCTCGCAAATCGCTTCATGTTGTTTTGACAGAAATCAGCTGAGTTTGTTTACACTTGAAACGCTCACGCGGAGTCGATTTCGTAGTTTCTCGTGAGCCTACTTAAAAGATATATCGATCTATTGTTTAGGTTTAATGAAAAAATATAAATATTAATCGAAAAGAATAATCATTTTTATCTTTTAATCAAATAGTAATTTAGTAATATAAAAATCGAATCGATAGGATTTTGAAAGACGCCATTTTGAATCTGGTAAGATGCGCTCTTGGGGGTATTTTTTCAATGTCTACGTCTCGCGACGTAGACATGGGCTCATGTCTACGGCGCTTAAACCAATCAAAACTCGAGAATTTTCTTTGCACTATGACAAATGGTATTGGACGTCAATAACATTGTTTACTAAGGCCAGTCAACATGCGCACTTCTAATTTCATATTATTATTTTTAATTTTTACTGGTTCTTGAACAAATTATTATCTACACAGATCAACAGCAGGGTGTATGGGAATATTCCAATACACCCTGCTGGAAGTCTGTGTGAACTAGGCAACATTAATAAGCAATATAAATATTATACAAAGATGATTATGTATATATGAATATATAAACAAAAGCATAGAAAGCCACGTGCAGAAGCCAGAACAACAAGAGAATATAGTATTTAGGTAGACGTCATCATAGGGTCCACAATCTGTCCGGTCATCGCAAAATCAAAGAGGAAGCGTAGTGGCGAAATGTAAATAGATAAACCACTGAACATGCAATAAGCTGTAAAAGAATAGGGTCGTAACCACTGTTGATAAATTTTCTAAAACAATTAATACATATTATATGCAACTGATCATGACCAAGGATCTGACGAAGTCTATAAATCACGTCACCATAAAAGTCATGTTGTGATAGTCCTTGTCATAGCAGAGTGACTTATATTACTTTTATATTTTGAAATTATATCAGGGTAACGATAATACAATGTTGCAAAGGTTTTTCGAAGTTTATGGTAACGGTAGCCCTTATGGAGTAGCTGTTGAGCTATACTCAGGTTACGAATATTAAAATCCTCAACACCACTACAAGCTCTAGAAAACGAAAAGGTTGAAAAACGTATTCCCCATATAAATAGATTGAGAAACATATACACCATAAGGGGTATATCGGGGAACATCCGCGTCTAAACGGGGTATTATTTGTTTATTTTGTTCTCCATTTTCAACCGAGAAATGTAAATCGAGAGTAGAAGCGACAGTATCAGAAATTTTAACAATATTGTTCAGTTGGAGTTATAAATGATTTCTTTTGTTTGTTTGTATGGTGTTTTACGTCATTTTTAACACATGTAAGGTTATGTATCATAATGACGGTCGATGTTTTTTGTGGTGGAGGCAGACCACCCACTTTTCCTGGGTAGAACCAGTACTGTACACCTCCCGCCATCCGTTAGAATCGACACTTCCTCACAAGTCGAGCTCCCAGTGGTATTCGAACCCGCAGCGGTGAGAGGCGAAGGTTTAAAACGCAACGTCGTTTACCATTCGACCACTGAGTTCTAAAGGATAGATATGATTAACTATAGCAGAAAAGAAAGCATAAATCAGTGAGTATAGTTTTGGAAAATATGACGTGTTTACTACATTGCACGTCTGTTAGTGATATTACAACTGTTAGTGATATTAGCAACTGTGATTAGTTTGTCTTTGAAAATGTGTTGTTTTGAAGATTAGCCCACACCAACATTATCTTCATGTCATTGGGATACCAACTATTGACGTATACGGGCGGGCAGGAGGGCGAACGAACGGACGGAGTGGGCGGGCGGGCGGGCGGACAAACGGACGGATGGACGGACGGAAATATAGATAGACAGACAGACAGACAGACAGACAGGCAGGCAGACAGACAGACAGACAGACATAGAATTCGAATTTATTGGAAAGGTTAAGCTTATTTGTAATGGATCAAACATAACTATATAAACACAGTAAAGTATTTTAGGAATAATTATGTGAGAATTTGAAAAGATTAACACCGCTAACAATATCGGACGTATAATCTGTGATTTATATTTTCTTGCATTAATTATCAGTGAAAAAAGAAATTACCCGGCAAAGACAAAGAGAAAAACGGAATATTCGCAGAGAAAATAATCGCCCAGTGAGGTTTAACGCCTATGGTCTTTTAGTAAATATTGAACGGCCCTTTATTGTTTACAAAATATGTCAGCCATGGATTATCAAGGACAGCCAGTTTGAATTTAAGACATGTTTACGTCGTAGTTAATGTAAGATAATATGACCTGTAACATATGCAACGTTCTCATCATGGCGACATGTCCACCGCTTTGTATATGTCATTCAAATCATATCAAATCTAAACTACAGCTAGAGGCATACAGGTAAGAAAGATTTATCTTAAACTCATTTTTATTATCATCGATAGTCGAACAATTGCATTATTCTAGCTTCTAATAGATCCTTCTACAATTCACTATCCATTGTTACTATAAATAGTTGTGTAAGTAATAGATAGAGTATGTTTTACAGAGTTTAATCAAAAACAAAATAAAACAAAACAAGATGGTGTCTGCATACATAAATATTGTTAAATTAACTTTAATTAACACAAAGTTATGAAATTGTCTGCTCCTTTGAGTATTTATCTACCATGTCTACTGCGAACAAATACATATTCCTCCATTTCCATTGTTGGTGAATATATATATGTATTTTGGGGTTTCTGGCTCAAAGCTCTCGCTTTGCTCGAGTTTGATCCAGAAACACCCAAAATACATATATAGAAGTAAATCACCATAAAATGGTGATTTACTTGATTTATTAAAACTTTTTTAGAATAGGGGTAGTGAAGATTGCAAGTTTAATTTTTTTTATAAGTTATCAAAATTACACCCAACACGAATATAATAAACTATGATTTTTTACTAGAAAATCATACAGTTTGATTTTTTCGCATTAAATCTCTATATGGCTTTACTACTTCCCAGTATCTATGTCTTAATCTAACTATATGAGCACCACAACCAACACAAATTTGATATTTTGCACTTGTACCTTTTTCACATTTTAGACACGGTAAAACTTTACTTTGCTTTAATCTGAATTTATGTAAACTGCAGTAGTTTGAATCTTTTGTTGGTTTATTTTTACAAGGTTCGTGATCTCCAACTTTGAGAAATTGGCAAATGTTTTTAATTTTTTCAGTGTTTTCCATTTTTTTTTTCTTGTTATAATAAATATTTTTTTATTTTAAGGAAAGAAAAATAATATGATATATATTACAAAAATGAGTACCGAAGACGTTCACTACATTTTACAATTACACCGGGAAGGAATAATTAATGATGATCAGCTTAGAAAGATGGCAGATGCTCTTAAAGAAGTTTCAAAGGAAACTCCAAAAGAGGTTAAATCTCAAACATTAGAAAATTTACTCAAAAGACGACGTGCTAAAAAACAACGTAAACGAGAAAAGCAGAAATATGATAAATTACAAGAAAATGTTATAAATGAACAAAAGCAGAAATATGCCAAATTACAAGAAAATGTTATAAATGAACTAAAACAAGTTTTTCAAGATAGAAAATTAAAACTGGTTGACAAACCAATGTGTGGCTATTTCAAAGCATACGAGATATCTGCCGAGAAATACAAAGACCCTCAAAAACTATTTCGTGATAAGAAATCCATTATCACAAAACAAATAAGCAAAGAGCTGACAAAGATGACTGGATTAAAGTTTCAATTAGGTCCCACTGTAAATTTATTCAAAGATGATGGTGATACCAAAAAATACACCACAGCAGTATTACACAGCGAACAAAATGCAATCTTAAACTCTGAAAAAGTAAATGAGTTTTACGATGAGTCATCTGCATTTATACAAGAGAGCCTTGAAAGATTTACAAACACAGCATCCGGATTAGAAATTGACCACTGTGTTAAGCTTTACTTAAATATTGCAAAGTACGAGCCGTTAAAAGGTTCTTCATATATTCCTTTGCCTAAAGCAGTAGCTGATAAGAAGGCAATTATCAATGTAAAAAACGACGATGATCAGTGTTTGTTTCATGCAATAAATTCAGCTTTAAATCCAGCTAAAAAGAATTCTGATAGATTATCAAAGTATCCTAGTACAGAGTTCTTAAAGAAAGAGGGCATTGAATTTCCCACTCCAATTTCTCAAATAACCAAAGTAGAAAAACAAAATAATCTTGCTATTAATGTTTATGGATATACCATAACAGGAAAAAATAAAAAGGTATCTGTTTTTCCATATAAAATATCAGAACAACCAAAAGATATTGAACGAATTAATTTGATTTTAATATCTGAAGACACTGAGGTTGAATCAGAGAACGAAGACGATCCAAATAATGAAGAAGGAATTATAGATGACAACTATAACCCTGATGATTATTCCAACGAACCAAAAAAAATAACAACAAAATATCACTATTGCTGGATTAAAAATCTGAATAGACTACTCTGGGACCAAAACAAACACCATGGTCAAACTTACTTCTGCGATCGTTGTCTTCACGGCTATTCTGGAAAAGGACTACTTACCAAACACAAATAAGACTGTGATGGTATTAACAAAAATTCTTGCAGAATAGAAATGCCAAAAGAAGGTAAAAATCACACACAATTTAAAAATCATCAAAATCAGATGCCTGTGCCTTATGCAATATATGCTGATTTTGAGAGTATAATCAAACCGCAATCAATCAAATTTGGAAAGAAATCTGAAATTCAAAATGTACACGAAGCTTGTGGGTTTGGATACCAGGTTGTCAGATATGATGGCAAAGCTGAAGAACCTGTTATTTACAGAGGTGAAGATGTTGTTGAAAAGTTTTTAAATCACTTAGAATGTGAGAAGAGCAACATTAATAAAATATTTGCTCACCCAAAACCCTTAATCATGACACAACAAAATGAGGAAGATTATGAAAAAGCAACACACTGTTGGATATGCGAAAATGAAATAGGTAATGAATGCAAAAACGGTAAAGTAAGAGACCACTGTCATTTTACAGGAGAATACAGAGGTGCAGCACATAAAAACTGCAACCTAAAGCTGAAGCTGAAAATAAAACCAAACAAAACACCTATACCTGTTATATTTCACAACCTCAAAGTCATCTCATCATGCAAAAAATACATAAAATGACAGGTAATATTACATGCATTCCAAACAACGCTGAAAAGTATATTTCATTTAGTGCCGGACAACTTAGATTTTTGGATAGCTTTCAGTTTATGGCTTCGTCTCTGGAAAAATTGGTTAAAGCAACAGGCACATCTGATTTTAAAATTACCAAAAATCAGTTTAGACAAACAAATTTACCTCTGCGGAAAGGTATTTACCCGCATGAATATATGGACAGTGTGGAAAGATTTAAGGAAACGAAATTACCACCTATAGAAAAGTTTTACATTAGATTTTTAAATGAAAGTATAAAGCTCAAAGACAAAGATTACGAAGATTACGAATATGCTCAAGAAATATGGGAAGAGTTTAACTGTAAAACTCTTGGAGACTATCATGATTTATATCTAAAACCTGAACTTTTGCGGAAAGGTGTTTATCCATACGAATATATGGACAGTATGGAAAGATTCAAGGAAACGCAATTACCGCCTATAGAAAAGTTTTACAGTAGTCTCTCAGATGAAAGTATAAGTCTCAAAGATTACGAACATGCTCAAAAAATATGGGAAGAGTTTAACTGTAAAACTCTTGGAGACTATCATGATTTATATCTAAAAACTGATGTAACTCTGTTAGCAGATGTATTCCAAACTTTTAGAAAAACATGTATGAGTGCTTACAAACTTGATGCTTTACATTACTATACAGCACCTGGATTATCTTGGGATGCTTTACTCAAACATTCAAAAATAAAATTAGAACTTTTGACAGACATTGACAAGCACTTGTTTGTAGAAAAAGGAATGCGTGGTGGAATTAGTATGGTATCAAAACGATATGCCAAAGCAAACAATCCACATGTAACTGATTATAACCCTAACGAGGAAAACAACTTCCTAATGTATCTGGATGCAAATAATCTTTATGGGTGGGCAATGAGTCAGCCACTTCCATGTTCTGGCTTTGTTTGGAAAGCCAAAAACAAAGGAAAATATTCTAAACCAAAACCTGGCGGCAAAGGACAAATACTTGAAGTTGATTTGGAATATCCCACAAGAACTCCATGAATCTCATAATGACTATTCACTTGCACCGGAAAGATTAGCAGTGAAAACAGAATGGTTGTCTGAATACCAGACAGATCTGTTGGAAAATAATAGCATGATAAATACAGAACAACTAGTCCCCAATCTTAGGGACAAAGAAAAATATGTGATACATCACAAAAACCTGGAACTGTATTTATCTTTGGGCATGAAACTAAAGAAAATACACAGAGTATTAGAATTCAATGAAAAACCATGGATGGCATCTTACATAAACCTAAACACAGAACTTAGGAAAAAAGCTGAATCAAAATTTGAAACAGATTTTTACAAGCTTATGAACAACTCTGTTTTGGCAAGACAATGGAAAATTTACGCAAGCGGACTGAAATAAAACTAGTCCGAACTGACGGCTCTGAAAATGAAAAGATAAGAAAAATAATAGCCAAACCCAACTTTAACAGGCGTATAAAATTTGCAGATGAATTGTCAGCAATACATGTGAACAAAACAAAATTAACATTAAACAAACCAATTTATGTTGGAATGTTAGTATTGGATTTATCAAAGCACTTGATGTATGATTGGTACTATAATACCCTGAAAAAAAGGTACGGAAATGACTGTACTTTATTATACACAGACACTGACAGCCTACTGGTAGACATCAAAACAGATGATGCATACAAAGACATGGCTGAAATGAAAGATGAGTATGATCTAAGTAATTATCCTGAAAATCACCCAATGCATGATGATACAAACAATAAAGTATTGGGTAAAATGAAAGACGAATGTGAGGGTGTTGCTATAGCTGAGTATGTTGGATTAAGACCCAAGCTATATTCTATTTTGAAAGCGGATGAGCAGGTTATTAAGAAAGCAAAGGGTGTAAAAGTATATGTTATCAAAAAACATATAAACTTTGAGAACTACAAGGATGCATTGTTTGGCAAGAAAAAATACACCCATGAAATGAATATGATACGCTCAATAAAGCATGAGATATATGGCATAAAAGTAAACAAAGTATCACTGTCGCCATTTTACTCTAAAAGATACATAGCACCAGACGGTATTAAAACTGATGCACATGGTTTCTATAAAAACTTATAAATTTGGGTATCAGCAGGAACAATAAGTAATTCTTCTTTGACAAATCCTCTCTGTGGCGCTGGTGCTTTCAAATAATATACTCTTATACCTTGCGTCACCATATAACTTTTAATCTTGTGAATATCTACACTCCACATTGGATCAGTTGCTCTGCGTCTTCCACCTTCTTGTTCCGCGGGTTGATATAAATATCTTTCACTGGCATTCATACAGATAGGATCATCTTTTAATTTTTTTGTTTCAACAAGAGGAGGCTTTTTTGTCTCCGCATTTATTGCTTTAACAACTTTTGGTAATCTTTTTACCCACTCCCTATTGCGTTTTTGTGAATCTATTTCCGTAGCATACTGATACCCAAACAATCTTTCAGCTAATGTTCTGTTAAATCTTTCCACTAAAGCTTGGTCTCTGTGTATTTCTGTTCTGCCCCGTCTGATATTTACATTATGTTTTGCCATCAACTGCGATACTGCACCCATAAATTCTCTGCCTGGATCCACTTGTAATAACTTTGGATATTTCAAATGTCGACTGTATATTTTTTCAAATGCTTTAGCAACTTCTTTACTATCCTTGGAAGTCAGTGGCTCTGCTTCTTTGTATCTACTTGCAATATCAACCACAGTCAATGCATATTTATATGTCTTGCGGCCACGGCCAAAGCCAAAAGTATCATGCGGTAAAAATAACAAATCAGCTTGATGCACTCCATTCTTAGCAGAAACATCAAACCTGGGTCTAATTATTTTCTTTGGCGCAGGTAAATAAATGCCACACAGCTTGTTTCTTTAAAAATTCTAAAGCCTTTTTTTCACTGACACCAGCCTCTTTTGACAATTTTTTAACTGCTGAGTAACCTTTCCAAAATCCTTTTGGGCTGTAATAAATCTTTTCCATTTTTTCTACTAAAGATTAAACTTTATATAACTATAAAAAAATGGATATCACAACTGCACAATTTGATGAACTGCTTGAAGAGCAATATCAAAATAGCACAAAGAAATGGACAGACTTGGAAATAGATAAAATATACAAAATTACAGATACGAAAATAGTAGATACTGAATATGGTCCATCCATGGTATTGACATTATTAGACAATGGTGAAGTTTGGGCGCCTGATCATCTCAAAAATAAATTAGAGAAGAGTGCTAAACCACCATATTATATGCGACCACTTGGATTGAAACCATGTAAAAACAACAAAAAAAATAGGTATCACGCATATGACTTAGTCTTTTCAAAGTAAACATACTTAGTCATTCCAAATCTAAAGTAATTATAGTTTTAAAATATTTTTTTTTATAAACTCAATTTATACGCCACAAATCCAGTTGCAGCCATGCCCACCACAATAAACGTAATTTCTCTATTCTGTTGATCCGGAGATGGTGTATAAAAATCACTTAACTTGGGCTCCGGTTCCAAAAGCAAATGTTTGCCAGTTGTATAATAATACTGCTTCATAGCTTGGTCTACATCATCAAAAGTCTGCTCTGCATGATGCTCTTTTTGCAGTTGCTTATTAATAAAATCTAATCTCTCTGTTCTTTTTTTATTCCACTCCGCTTGTGCTGCGTTTAATTGTTCTACGGCTTTGTCATGCCTTTGTCTTTCCTCATCTGAATGACTTCCCATTTTTGAAAAGAAATAATTTGAACCGCTAAACGCCAATGCGTTTGTTAATGCGCCACCTATCATCATTGCTACTGCACTTGCCATTTTTTTATATATATATTTTTTTAAATTATTTCATAATATCCGCATGAATAATACCTTGCTTAATCAGCATATCCTTTGTAGCCATTGCTAACATTATATCCACAGACAGCATCCCAACATCTACCATATTAAAATCCACTTTAGGGGCTGGTCTTTTTAGTAGTTTTCTGCCAATCTCAGAATATCCAACTGTTAGAAGTGTTTCCACTCCAGCGTGATACATCATATTTACAATTTGTTTTCCGTCAATACTTGCTGCCATTTTTTTTATATGATTATTTTTTTTAAATAAATTATTAAAAATCAAACGGGTCTTTTGGTGCAACATGAACAGGTTGCACAGCTACAGGTTGCATAGCAGATATCTTGTTATAAATATACAAACCCAACCCAGCAATGCCTAATAAAACCAGACACGGTGGAATATAATTTTTGAATACGTTTATTTTGACTTTTTTTGGTTCTTCTTCACCTATTGTTATTTTTGTTATTTCATCTTGCTTTGCAGCATTTTGATTTGCAGCATCTTGCTTTGCAGCATCTTGAAGCAAACGCTTTGCCTTTCTTGCCGCTGCTCCTTTTTTCCCAGCCTCTATTCTTTTTGGATTTTTTACTTTCTGTTGTTCAATAGGTTGTGTAACATCAGGTATAACTTCACTCTCTTGGTTCTCCATTTATATTATCTATATTTTTATTTTTATTAAAATCAATACGTCTAACAGTTTTCAGTATTTCTGTAAATGGTGCCAAGCACATCCCATACCTGTAATACAACTCAAAAAAACGGTTGTCAAAGCATGATTAATAAATGGGTCTTCCTCCAAATCTTCTATCAGCTTTGGTGGATTGGTTACATTAAAATATTTTGATACTCCCATCACATACAAGTTAATAAAAGAATTGCCTAAAGTCTTAGTCATGCTTGCCCCAAGCCTTGCTTCATATCTGCAGTAAAGTTTGTTAATTTCATCTGGGGACATGCTATCTATACTCGTGAGTTGTATGTCTTTACCCAAATATTGACGGCTACCACCGCCCGCCACTATGGCTGATAATCTTTCTTTTTTTTGTTTCTTGTTGCTTTGATTCATCACGTTCTGTGAAACCTTCTGATATATCTTGTAATAGTTCTTCCGCATTCATTTTTATATTAGTAATCTTATTTTTTATCTTGAAATAAATATAAAATACAAAACAACCAGCTGCGATATTCATGCAACTAGTAATTGTTAGTATTGTTAATAGCATTGTTATTAATATTGCTATTTTTTTATTAGCATTGTTAATTTGCTGCAAGCATTGCTATTAACATTGCTACTTTGCTATGAGCATTACTAATTTACTATGAGCAATGCTATAAGCATTACTATATTTCCTAATATTTCCATTATATTTTCATGTCAGTATTGCTACTTTGCTGTTAGTATTACTATTAGCAACAAAGCAATGCTGTTAGAAAAAAATAGCAATGCTGTTAAAAATTATTCAACTCAATAACCAGTTGGTTGATCAGTCCTCAAAATTAACTTGGAATATTTAGTCTTAGCTAAAGCTTTTCTTATTCTGGTTCTCTCCTCCAGCGTTGGAATAACATCATTCTCTCTCAAACAATTTTCATAACTATCTCTGTCTTTGGTGTAAAACATACACAACCATTTTGCTTGCTCCCTTAAATCTTTCAATACAGAATTATATCTCTGTGAAATAACCCACACTGATTGTTTGGCGTGGCGACCAGAGAATGCCAACTCTGATAACATATCTTTTTTCTTTGTTAATTCTTTTGTGGCGGAGCAATCATTAATGATGTATAATGTGGGCTGGCCATCATATTTATTGAAAAATAAACGCAACAGTTCTTGCAGCATTTCTTTGCCTTTGCTAACGGGATTGACAATTATTATTTTTTTATCTCTCGGGTTTCTTACATCTCCTATCCAGGATCTATTTTTATAAGCTTCGTTCCACTCTATGGTTGGACACAATATAATTATATGTTCAAAAACTCCAACATACTCTTGTTCAAGTATGTCAAGAACAAACTGTGTTTTGCCGCAGCCTGTCTGACCACAGATAATGGCACTGTGTGAATATTTAGGATATTTTTGTTGCAAACTAGTATCCTGCTTCTTTGAATCTTCCATCTTCGAAATTGATTTGCGCATCTTGTATTATATATATATATAAATATTTAAAGATTGATCTGCATCTGCTTTTTTATTTATTAGTATCGTTATGCCTTCACTGTCGTTTTCTATTCTTCTTCCACTGCCGTGTAATAAATTGTCATCACATGTTCTAAGGTCAAGCCACAAAGCATATGCTTTTGTTAGATAGGTCTCAAGAGAAACATTGGTAAAGTATAAGTCCCTCGCTACTATTTCTGTCTCTTTGTTTCTTTTTGAGGTCAAGGCAAAATATTTGTTGATTTCATCCTATGTTGATATGCCTTCATGCCCTGACTATACAACTGATTTGGTACTCCCTCTATTGTCATTTCAACCTTTTCAATCTTTGGGTTGTAAAAGGATTCTGTGTCTGTTCTTTCTGGGTCTTCAAACAGCATTAAAATACCTTTCATGCTCCGTGCTGGTACATTAATGTTGATGTTCCAAAGGGTTTCAGATTTGTTTGCTATTATTTTTCTATGTCGCTAGATACGATCATACATAAATGACATCTTACAATTGATTTGCTGTTTTATTTGTCTGGCTAATTTCAACATCACTAACTGTAAAAAATTCCAAGCAGATATTTTTTATTACATAAGATGCATCAGCATCAGTGCTTTTGATAACTTTGTTATAATCATTAAACGTTAATTCATATTCTAACCTATCACCAAGCCCCGCTTGATAAAATGGCATATGACTTTCTAACATTTCAAAGTCCAGCGGAATACAAAATCTATTTCCATAAGCTGCTGCTATAGCTTCATCTTCGGTGTCTGAGGAAGCATCTCCCGCACCAACTCTATGTTTTAACATGTTTGCTTTACCAATACCTTGGTAAGCTGTGTTTAATCGTTCGGTAGGGCTTTTCCATAAATCTACATAACAATGATATATATCACTGTCATCTATTGACATGACTTCATTGCCACTTATTCTTATTGTCATTTTTTTCACAATTGCTCTACCCAGATTTTGGAATAGAGTAGCGTTGGCGTCTGTTCTGCTTTTAAGTTCTATTTCAAAGGCAAGACGAGCAGTACGAGGAACTATTACATCATTAGTACTTAGATTGGGAAATCTCACAAGCAGATGCTGGTTTTGGTCTATTGTTGATGGATTATTAGTTATTACTACACTTGTGCGATGCCTTTGGCACCATGAGGCTCTCTTAGTTTTCTATGAGGGTTGAGTTTGTTTCCGTAAGCCGACATTGTTTTTATTTTTTAAATATATTTTTTAAAATTAAATAAAATAAACAATGGCTGAAGGAGGATTTGAAAATCCTACGTTTGATCCAGATGTTGAAGATGTGGATGAAGAAGACGATGCCTGGAATGAATTACATTATGACGAATGTATACAACCTGGCTCAGAATTTCAGAGACAAATTGTAAATGAAAATAACCATATTGATCAGCTTCAAGGGAAAGATAAAACAGAAGAACAGCTCACACAAAAAAGGTTGTTAGTAGATCAATTTTTTACTGAAGTTAATGCTGAGATCAGCGGAATTGATTATAAAGATGATTTTAGAGTGGCTGAGGACAAAATCGTTAGAACAATGTTATATGCAGTTCAGTTGGGAACGGATGATGTTCCACTTACCTATTATAAGGGAAATAATCCAAACGAACCAATCAAGTTTTATGCGCTGGACACTCTAAATCGAAAATATGGCATTGACTTCATAAAAAATAATTTAAAAATATATGATTATTTAGCCTCACGTGAAAGAAAGGCTCAGGGTAGGCCAGAATTAGCAGCCTTGGCAAAAAAAAGAGATACCATCGCTGTAGAAATTATACCAATGCGAACTTTTTCAACAACTGAAGATGTACAAAATACAGTAGATGTTGTAAATACAATTGAGAGTGATTTGAGTAATATAATAGATGAAATTCATCCTAAAACTGCTGTTCAAACACAAACAGAAGGTCTAACAATGCGAGAGTTACAAGGTTTAGACAAGGTATTGCAAAGCTCCCGTGGAGAACTTATTAATAATCTCTCAAAGCTCACTGAGCTTGATAAAGATATAACAAAAGAAAAACAAAAATTAGAACAGGTTAGCACCCCCGGGCAGGAGGATGAGTTTCAACAAGAGCGCATACGTGACAGAATAAAAAACTTAGAAGATGAAAAAAGTGCACGACTTGAAGCGGCGAGTGAAAACAAAGAAGCATTACGCAGTCAAATAAACAGGATAAAAGAAACTATAGATAAGGTGTTAAAAAAAGACACAACATTGGGTGAGAGAATAAAAACATTATTTAGAGAGCAAGGTATTACTTTTGTTAGTATCCTGACTGCGTTTGGTATGATTATTGGGGTATTAGTTGAGGCCATTATTCCTACATCAAGTGCTGCTCCAACCTGATCCATCAAGTGTAAAAGACTGGATAAAAAAACAACTACTTAATCTTGGTAAACTTCTTGCCAACCTAGCTGGTAAAGCTGCTGCAGCACTTCCAGGAGTTATTGGTGCAATAGTATCATGGCTTTTATATGCAACAGGTAATGTTATTAATTGGCTTGGTAACAATCTATGGGCTTTGCTTGTGTTTGTTTCCGGGTTGTTGTATGTGGCAGCTAAAGAGTGGTTTAAATCTCGTAGATAAGTAATGCAGCAATACCTATTACTATAGTACCAACAATTATAGTTGTTTTGTTATCTTCGTGTTCAATCGCTATTTTTTGTATTTCTGGTGGGTTATGTTCCACAGTTTTATGTATTGATTTATCAAAGTCAGAATGTTCCGGTAAAAATTTCTTTGTTGTGGTGCCTTGAAAAGGTTGAATATTTTTTGATGGCACTGGTTTTACATTTACATCATTATTCAATCCTAATGCTTGTGCATCGGTTGCTATTACAATTTCATTATTGTAGTCTTGTATTGTTCCAATTCTTAATTCCATGTCACTTGGAGACATGTACAATCCACTTCCATAAACAAAATTTACTTTACTTCTTGCATATTTTAGGGTGTTTTCATATCTTGAAATTTGACTGGGCAAGTTGATGGGGCTATTAATTGCGTCCTCTACATTTGCTAAAAATTGTTTCTGTGCATCAAATGCCGTTCCAGTTCCAAGTATATCTGTTCTTGTTTGTGATTGTGAGCCAAGGATTGCCCAGCATTTTGTTCTTTTGCTGTCATTGATTCTTTCTACTCCAGCTCTTGTAAATCCCACAGAACTATCTAGTATAAAAGTAGACCAACTATTGTCAGCCTCAAATCCTTGTGCAATGTAATCAATGTGGTATGTTTTATCACTCTCATAGACTGTAAAACTCATCGTTTTGTTGTCGTATACAGTATTTATCAAAGGATGATAACCAATATTTGTCCAGTAATTATAAATTGTTCCTAGACCATCATTATAGCTTTGTTTCTGTCTCCAGTCCGAATTTAAGTCAACGTTAAACTCCTTGCATATTCTCTCGTATGCGTTTCGGTTATATGTGTTATTAAACGCATTCCAATTTGAGTCTTGCGGCATTGCTACACTCATCTCAAATAATATTCTTCTGACTTGGTAATAGACATGAAATCGAAATAATGAACCAGCCAGGGCATCAGCTTTTAGATGGTTGTTGAAATCAATGCCACATCCAGTTGTCGCATATCAAATAGCAAAGTTCAACTGATTGTGCCAAAATAACATCCAATCTGTTCCCCAGCTTTGAACTATAGCATCTGATTTGACGTATGGAAGTTTGTATTTTTCAAAGACATTGGGAAATGATGCTTTAAAGCCTTTACCGTGGGATGTAATGACTATGTTTTGATTTATTATATCTATCACTTTCTTGCTAAAAGTATTTGAATAGTGAGCACCCGGGTTATATTTGAATTCTTTAGAAATCATTTTTATTTGTATTTTATATATATATTAAAAAAAATGTTTCATACAATTTCAAACATAGACAACTCTATTAATTTACAACAGTATATCGATAATAGAGATGGAACTAAGCGCGTTGGATTAAAAAGTTTTATATACACTATCGGTTGGTATAATATTATTCATGAAACCATAAAGACACGAAACCCAGATAAAATAGAACATTTACCAGATGGACTCTATAACATTGAAGACTTGATAAAAGGTTTTACATTTCTAAATAAAAATATTACCCTAACCATTTATGTGCAAGGTGCTGCAGCCATTTTAGAAACGTCAATAGAGACACGAATGTCAAGCGGTCTTTCAAAAATGCTGGGATTCAAGGACAGAAAATGGTTGACAGGTACTAATTTGAGAGATTACCCAATTGATTTAGCACCTTATAAACAGCTATATGTTCATCTAAAACAAGTTAATACGAGTAGTAATTATTTCAATGGTGCACCAAGCACTATTGTAGGTGTTGTACCTGTAGTAAATAAGCAGTTTGGAGATATAGTATATACAAGTTTTTATCCTGAATATCACTGTCTTACGAATGATGCAATTACTGAATTGAAAATAGAAGTCAAAGATGAGTATGGCAACAAGATAGATAATCACGGTTTGCCTATGAGTTGTGTTTTAGAAATTATTTAAAAAATATATTTTTATAAAAAAACAACAATGAGTATATTTGGACCAACAAGACCTAAAAAACAGAAGACTTAGAGGCTTTAATAAATATTGTTCAAGATTTACTTCTTGACCAGTTTAATCGTTTGAGAAATAGAGTTGATAATCTTAAATATGGGATTATAACAATATTTGCGGAGGCTAAGGTCCCACTTGTGTTGAATAGAATACTCTCATTTGGTAACGGCGGGGCAGAATCAAATGTGGGGCATGTAATGACACGCCGTGGACGGATTATGGGAATAGGTTTAGCAAGTGACCGATTAGTTGGTGACGTAACTGTAATAGTTTCTGTCAATGGTGTTGAACAACCAAATTATGGCATAACGCTTCACATTATCCCACGCAATCATGATAACTTTGATAAACCTTTAGAGATTGGTGCTGGTTCTGTTGTTAACTTTGTATGCAAGGTTGCTAACGCTACCGCTGTAAATACGGTGGCATCATTATTAATTGAATTAATTTATTTTTTTATTTATTAATAAAAAAAATGCCGAAGCAACCGACAGCACCAAGTATATATCCTGAGTTGCCAGTGGAAGACGGACAAAATTATAGATTACAAAAGATTTCAGAAATTGAACAAAAGTTAATTACAGAACGAGATATACGTCAGTCACTTTATAAAAAATATAAACGTGGTATTAATATTACAGATGGAATTGACACTACCTTGATATATGCAGGTGTTATTATGGCTGGGATTGGATTTGTTGTTCCAGTTTTGTTACCTTTAGAAATAGCAGCAATAGTATGTGGAGCTACAGGTGTTTGTATTAATTTTATCAGACGCAAGCTTAATGCAAAAGCTCAAAAACATCATGAAATAAAAACTTTGGCAGAGTCCAAGTTAAATAGTATAAAGCAGTTAATATCAAAAGCGTTGAGTGATGCACAAATATCTGAGCAAGAGTTTAAGTTGATTTTAGATGAACTGGAGAGATACTATAATTTAAAACAGGACATCAAACAAAAGAAACTTGAAATTAGTGAAGTTCAAAAAAAGAACTAGTGGAGCAGGGAAGAAAGGAAGCAATGACAACCTTACAAAAAAGTCTAAAATGTGTGTGATTTATTGTTTTAGTAGTGTGTTTGAGTATGATCCACCACCTTTGTATTCAACCTAGAACCTTCTAAAAATATTAAAAAAATTAAATACAAATTTAAATGGACTTACCTTTCATGAAACATAATCCTAGTTTTATCCTTACTCTTTCAGGTCTCTATTCCCATAGGGTATGTCACCATGTTAAGAGTGATACTAATCCGTAGTTTTCACCGCCTTATATACCCGTCAGGAAGGTCAAAATCTTCCCCGATTGGTTGAAATAAATAGACGCTTATCACATGAGCTATAACCGATTGGTTGATATAAATAGACGCTTATCACATGAGCTAATACATGTGACAATAATCACGTAACCTACACATCTGACATGACAATAATCACGTAACCTTATCAAAGCTCAAAATCTAGAACATTCTTATCTTGAATCACCATGGTGATTTATTATCTATGTATTTTGGGGTAGATACTTACTCAAGTTTGATTTTTTAAAATCTAAAAACAAGTATCTACCATTTCAAATTTTATTTCTTGTACATACTTGTTTTCAGATTTTAAAAAATAAAACTTGAGTAAGTAGGTACCATTTCATATATATGTATTTTGGGTGTTTCTGGATCAAACTCGAGCAAAGCGAGAGCTTTGAGCCAGAAACCCCAAAATACATATATATGTGAATTTATAAACAATAAGCAATGGTAATTTTCCTGTTTTTTAAAATTTAATTCGTGTTTTCCGACAGGCCATATATGATTTTTATTTTGTGGTAGAGGCAGACCACCCCGTTTTTCCTGGGTAGAACCAGTACTGTATACATCCCGCAATCCGTAAAAATCGTCACTTTCTCACTTTACAAGTGGAGTTCCCAGTAAAATGTATCTACTTTTCTCGTTTTTAATATTTTATTTCTCTCAATGCATGATATATTACAAAATGTTACGAGCATATATGAACTTTAACGTTCAGTTGTATAGCAATGTGTTACATTGATGCAACATCTTATAATACATGTATGTCCTAAAAGAAAATTTAGAAGAATTTAGAATTAGCAGACATAGAAAGATTTGACAGATAGTAGGAACAGGAGTATTGGAGTGTTAGACTTAGGCTAAATCAATGATGTCGTTGTATTGTTATATACAGTTTTAATTATATACGTTGGTTATTTTATTGTATATCTCGGTCACCATCTAGTTTCCCGTATGCGTTAAACTTTTCCCATTTATTGTTGTGTTGTTCAATTTTATCTTCAAATACTGCAATGTTCTGTGTTATGTCCTTTCTTTTTTTTTAAATATTGTATAAAACAATTAAACTCCGGGATGGCTTTCCTGCATTTGTTTATGAAAATAAAATATTTTGCTATAAGTATAATAAAGTTGACAATACTGCTATTATTTGTGTTTTTACTTATACAAAATGATATTGTTTTTAGATCAAAAGTTACATCCAAACTTTTACCCTGGAGAAATATTGTAAACTCGTCCAAAATTGTTGAATAATTGGACATTCCCAAAATAAGTGTATAAGAGATTCTACATGTATTCCACAAAAATCACATAAACTAGAACTAACTAGTTTACATTTATACAGTAACTTATTACATGGTATGATTCTCATGATATATTTATATTGGAATGTACCGTTGTCAACTTTCTTTTAAAAAACACATTTTTTATGCCAATGGTATTTACGTCTTCACTATTAAGATTGCAGTCGAAAAACGCACTTTCACTTATTTTATTTAGTTCTTTTACATAGGGACGTTTCCATAATCCGTTATTATTTTGGTCTAATATTCGCCTAATCCAGCTACACTTTAAAGAGTTTATATACACTTCCAAGTTTATCATTTTAAGCCCTTCTTTTTCGTTTTCCTGTATTAAAGTTTTTCTTCTTATTTTATCAGGTTTCTCATTCCATAGGAATTCATACATATGTTTTGTTATTTGTTTGATAATATCCTTTTTAGGGTTTTCTAGTACTGTTAACGAGTATATACGTTTTGGAAGCGCAAAACCTTTGATCACTGTGATCTAACCTATCAATGATAAATCATGTTTTTTCAATTTATTTAAACACGTATAAAATTCATCAATTTCTGTTTTTAAGTTGAGTTCATGTAATTTATTTCTATTATTTGTGAAAACCATCCCTAAGGTAACTGCTTTATCTGATGTCCATCGATTTTTTTTGTTTTTACAGTATTCAATTTTAGTATCTTTAAGGCTTCCAGTTCTTAAAATAGTTGTTTTATCTGTATTTAATTTTAACCCCGATATATTTCGAAATTCTTCAATAATGTTAACAAGCGTTTCTAATGATTTTTGTGAACCATCTATCATAAACGTCGCATCGTAGGCGAAAAATGAATTTTTAATTTCTTCTTCGGCTACAACTATCCCCTTAATGTTTTTCTCAAGTTTTACAGCATTCGATAAAATTTCAATAGCAATAATAAACAAAATTGGTGACAGTGGGCATCCTTGTCTAACTCCTCTTTGTACATTAAAGAATTCAGGTATATGTCCATTATTTGACACAGAACTGTGTATATCATGATAAAATAGTTTTATTCATTTATTATTGAATCACCAAAGTTAAAATATTTCAAACATGTAAAAATAAAATCATGATCTATACTATCAAATGCCTTTTCAAAGTCTGCGAAAAAAGTAAACCTTGACTTTCGTTGTCGTTAAGATAATCCATGACATCAAATAAAAGTCTTACATTTTCCGCTTAATATCTCCCCTTTATAAAACCGGTCTGTGATGCATTAATTATATGTGGAATAACACTTTTAATTCTATTTGCGATTGTTTTTATAGCGATTTTATAGTCTATATTTAATAAAGTTATCGGTCTCCAGTTATCAAGTGTTGTAAGTTCCTTATCCTTTTTTGGTAAGAGCGTTATTATACCTTGTTTTTGTAGCGTGGTTAAGTTACCGTTGTCAAATGAATAGTTTATCGAATTCAAGTAGAAGAGTTTTAAATCATTCCAAAATATTTTATAGAATTCAGTGGTTAAACCATCTGAGCCAGGACTTTTATTGTTTTTCATATCTTTAAGTGCCATTGTACATTCGTATTCATTAAGGTTTCCTTCAAGATTATGCTTCTGTTCTTCGTTTAGTTTCGGAACATTTATATTAGGGAAAAAATCGTGATTAGAATCCATTGGGTTAACTTTTTTGTATAGTTTTTCGTAATATAATGTTGTTTCTGCAATTATATCTTTTTGATGTTTAATTTCGTTACCATTTCTTAATAATCGTGTAATATTTTTTCTCTCCGATCTTTTCTTTTCTAAATTTGAGAAATATTTAGTATTTTTCTCTGCTCCTTCGATACATTGTGCTTTTGCTCTCAAGATTATTCCGTTTGTTTTCTTTACAATTATTTCTGCCAGTTTATCTTTCTTTATTTGTAGTGTTTCATGTAATTGCCTATTGTTTGGGTCGTTTGATAAATCATATTCTAATATATCTATTTCCCTAGTTACTGTGCTTTCTTCATTTATTTCCCTTTTCTTTTTAGTAGAGCAGTATTTTATTGTTTCATTCCTTATTGCGCCTTTAATTAATTCCCATAATGTATTATGGTTAGCGTTCTTATTTATATCGGATAATTCTTTTGTGGCATTTCGAATATTTATTTGATAATCTTCATTTAAAAGTACACTGTTATTGAGTTTAAAATACCCGGGACCGTGATTTTGTTTTGACAGGTTAATGTTAAAATATACTAATGAATGATCCGAACGTAGACCTGCAGATAGTTTACACTTTGTAATATTATTGACTATATTTGAGGATATTAAAAAGTAATCAAGCCTACAAAATATCGGAGGTTTATGATTCGAATGCCATGTAAAATGTTTAGTATCGGGATTCAATATTCGCCATATATCGTTTACATCATAGTTTGAAATTATGGAATTTATCTTGTCTCTGGTCTTTTTATTTCCATCCATTGTACCGTTTTTTCAATATCTATTACCACCACACACCGGCAGAGCCTCGCCATTCTTCGTTTTCTAAGCCTTGCCTAATAAACTTGATAGTAAAAGGCACTGACATAATATTCTCTATGTATGTACATGCATACCCTTGTATACTATATATGCGCCCTCACCCATGCTCGCACCAATATTAAGCTGGTACACACTCATGACCAAAAATTAAATATTCCGCAGTCATATTACATTGTAAATGTTATCACGCTCTGGCTTCGAGGATCAATATATTCAACCTATGGAACAAAACCTGCAGAGTGACTCATACTTCAAAACTTGTATACTACAGATGATTTGTTTTGTGCATAATATATAATATAGTTGTTTATCAAAAATAAACCACCTAATAATCATGTTAACTGGATATATATGTTTAAATGTATTATATATCATTATCAACAACCTTGCATATTGCATCAATCCAATGTGTAATTAAATGACTCGTACTTCATAAACTCGTACACTACAGATGAATTGTTTTGTGTATAATATACAATAAAGTTGTTAAATAGGCCAACTCGTATAAGTATAATCCACATAGTATTTATATATAACTCATTTAACTAAATATGTGTAAAACCATTATCAACAAGTACGTATACTGTCTCAATCATTATCACTATTATTGCGCGTAACTGTGTAAACGCTTTTCATTTAAGATCAGAGAGAACGATATACATAAGTAGTGCCTGTTACGATAACTATTAATTATGTTTGCATATAAAGTACAATGTGTATGTTTTCTTTTTTTGTACTGTAATACATGAAAAAGAAAAACATGCTTGTTCTGTATTTTGTGAAAGTTCCGAAATTAAACAAGATGGCTCTATGGTTACAACAACAACTGATTGCATATTTATTGGTTATTGTATCTAAACCTTAGATGATATATCTTAACAAGTTAAATATACCACATGCCCGAATGAAATAACCCAAGGTTTAAAAAACAATTATTCTACCGAAAATACACTACCTCCGTGACATTATAAAATGGCTAGATTATGTTATTATGATAGTAATCGCTTGTTCATGACATTGTTTACATATGCAACCCAAACACGCTTATTGTTAATTTCTATCCATTGTGTAGAACTATTGCCTCACAGATCAGTGCACCCGATAAGTACATGAGATTTATTTTTTAGCTAAGCAGCTCAGCTTGTATTATATTATTATCAACTCAGTTCACATACATAACTATACAGCTATTGCACGTTTTTGTCAAAATGCACCTTGTAAGTGTTCATTATACGAGTATTTTGTGATTTAAATAACAGCCATAGCAAGATTTTGATATCAGGTTTACCGTTAGACATATGTATATACATACACATATATATACCTACATCCAGATACACATATGTATAACCACCATTTATACAAGAGCACCTTACAAAACAGTTTATCTCTAAATACAAGAGGCCCAAAAGGGCCTGTGGACGCTCTACTGGCTAACATGGCTCTTATAACATCAATGAAGCCAGAGACTGCCATTTAAGTTTTTTTGAAAGTTTTGGCAAAATACAGATTATCAACTAAATCAAGGGCCATAACTAAAGAATCTGGTAAAGTTTGGTAAAGATCAGATGAAAAATGAAGGCCCTACCGTATTAACGAGGCAAAATATAGCATTTTTAACTAAATCAAGAGCCATAACTCCTCTGTTACTGGTCCGACTGGTCCAATTCAATTTTTTATTTCCTCAATGAATGAGATTACATATACATAATACATACAAGATTAATACAGATTACATTTATACAATAGCAATGAAAGGAACGAGAATAAAAGGGTTACATATAAGAGGGAGAATCACATTACACAATAGTATGTGATTTATAAACATATGCTGTCAGGTACATCTATATCTAACCTGATATGATATGGTATATGAAGATAATGATAACTCGGGAAAATTGTGAAAAATCTAAACCGTCAATTGGTAGATTCATTGAAAAGCGTGTACTCTAAACACTTTATGGAAGTTCTGGTTTGATAAAACTGTGAATGTCCGGTTTGACAAGCATTTATAGCCTTTTTAATAAATTTAAAGGATCGAATGAGGGATTGTCTATTACCTTCGGTCAGCTCTTTTGGCATCTCGCGCCCTAAGAGTATTTGAATAAAATCCTCGTCATCTGTATTTGTACGGAGATGTACGTTATTATCATCCGGGCTGTTAAGAAAATCCGCTCTTAATGATTCTGTGCATAAGCAAGAAGCTATGGCATGACTGTTGGGATCAGTGTATATTGATTCACATTCGGGACACACGTGGGGAATATCGTATGATTTGGTAACCATGACGTTTGCAATGAAGTTGCATAGATCTAATTCACTGGCGTTTTGGGGCAGTGACCATACTATGGCATTATTATAAGAATTGTGCAATAGTTTAAAACGAGCAAAATCGTTATCTATTGCCATCCTCTGTCTTAAGTGTGCGTTTTCGTATACGCTTATTGATAGTTTGAAGATTCGTTTCCATGTATATTTAGGTGGTAAAAAAGTACAGGCACTAGGACTGGTATTGAGATGTTGCAGCAAGTTGTATCTGTTGAGAACAGTGTATATATCTGGTATAAACCCTAGCTGGTTAGTGTTGTTGGTACATAGGAATAAGTATAGTCTTCTCAGAAAAATTTTCTTACAAAGTCGCGACTGAGGTAGACTAGTTAACCTATGTAGGAACGATAATTTCCTTTTATCTACTTCGCACATAATTCTGAATTGGCCAACTAGCGATTCACACATGTCAGACCGTGTTTGCTTTCGGAAGCCTTGGACATTTTTAATGATCATATGTTGCGTTCTGTTTAACTCGGTTACATCTCTATTTTTTAGGTTATACCATAGTTCGCTCCCGTATAAAAGTGACGGAACTATCATTTTCTTATACAAACTAATCGATGTGATAGGGTTAAGGCCTCTTGGTCTAACACCGAAGCTTGACATTGCATAAAATTTATTGAGACTCTTTTTACACGTGTTTTTTATTGTAGAGGTGCAGTTGAGTTTTGCATCTTGTATTATGCCTAGGTGTGTAGTAGAGGTTACAACTTGAACTTTATCTCTACCTAGAAACCAGTTGGTCACGTTTTGCTTTAAAGTGTATTCGTTTGTACATTATAAGAATTTGACTTTTTTCAGGGTTGAATCTGAAGCGCCACTTGCAACTGTATTCGTATACAATGTCCAGCATTGACTGGAGAGCTGTAGGGCTTAATGCCATACACACAATATCGTCTGCCAGCGTCGGATTTCCGCAATTTATTGAACCGATTTTGGCTCCAAAACCCGACTTTTCAAGGTCATTTAACAGGTCGTTTATGAATAAAATAAAGTATAAACTCGATATTACGCCGCCTTGTCTGGTGCCTTGTTTGATATTGAGCACGTTTGACTTCTTATGGTTGATGAAGACGATTCCAGAAATATCTCTGTATGCATGTATCAATGTGAGCAATAATTTACCTCTTATTCCAATACGGAACAGTTTTGTAAACAGACCGTTATGCCAGACCGTGTCATAGGCGGCCATAACATCTAAAAAGGCAGAGAAGACTTTGTTCTGCAGTTCGATGGTATATAATACGCATTCCTGAAATGAAAATGATGCTGTTATACAGCTCAGTCCTTTTTGGCAAGCATGCTGTTGGGAATTTGGAAATGTAATCCTTGACTTTTTAAAAAATGTCTCTATTTTCTCCAGTACACACTTTTCGAATACATTATTGAGTATGGGGAGAAGCGATACGGGCCTGTAGTTTTTAGGGTCGGTCTTGTCTTTGCCTTTGCCCTTGAATATTGGTATGATTAGGGCATTTTTCCAGGCTAGAGGTATGTATTGATATTCTACTATTTTATCAAATAGAAGTTTAAGGGCTGCGGTAATAGTTGGTCCTGCGTTGATTATGTGTTCATTTCTTAAGTGGTCGATACCTCCACTTTTATTGCGCTTAAGCGTCCGTCTTATTTTATTAATTTGAGCTGTTTCAAACTCGGTTATACCAAGGTAGGCATTACCGGAGTATGGATTCTTTAATATGTCTCTAAACTCAGATTCTACCGTTTCTTTAAACATAGTGTCAAAGTTATCGCAGTCTTTAGGTGTATATATGTCTTCATAGAAAGATGCGAAAGCATTTGCAATATTAATGGGAGATGAGTGGACTTTATCATTATATATAATTTCTGAACACCGTGTGGGTTGTTTCTTTTTTTTTTCGATTTATAAGTCTCCAGAAAAGTTTGTTGTCCATGCCTGCAGCATTGTCAATGTCTTCGAAAACTTTGGACATGTACTTGTCAGAAGCGTTTAGCTGAGCGTTGCGAAATAGCCGTTTTGCTTCTTTATATTGAGAATATGTTAAGTGTTCATTGCCTCGCGGGCGACCCGCTTTAACCCATTCTCGCCTTTTTTCTCGCTCTGATTTGTGTGCATTTTTAACGTCCTGATTCCAAAACGGTTTGGTGTATGGGTTGAACTTTGTGCAAGGGATAGTGCTATATGAGCTTGATAATAGATAAGTAGTCAATTTTGCATTATATTGGTCGATTTCTGTAGTTGATTGTATATGTTCGTGAGTAAGTTTTTCTAGTAGAGGTTCTAATAGTGATTGGTACGAGTGTAAGTCGTTCGCAGTTGCTTTATGCCATGCAATTGATTGATATTTGTTTGTAGTATTGTCCTGATTAATTTCTTCGGTGACATACATGTTAACGGTCATCACGACAGGCAAATGGTCTGATGTATTCGTTATATTACCTTCTCGAATAATTTCACATTCTATTACGTCGCGAAACAATATAGGATCGGTGAGGATATAGTCTAGCATAGTCTCTTTAGGTACATAAGAAAACGCAGGGCCATATCGCTTCTCGGTCAGGTTAACCGGGACAAGAACGTTACTATTAACAAAGGACTTAAATAACGTCGACTTCTGTTGATTAACATTAGCATTGTTAACGTAGCTACCGTTGAAATCTCCAGCAGCAATCACATGTCCATATTGACTATAATAATGCAGAGCATAGTATACATTTTGTAAGTGTTCATCGTATGTACTAATGGAGTTATCCGCTGGTAGATATGTAGCGAAAATAAATATTGGTACACAGTTTTCATATCTGAGCTTTATACCAATTAGCCTATCTGTTTTTATTTCCGGCAGTATTTTAATGTTCGGTTCCAGCTTCTTTTTATACAAGAATGCCACCCCTCCTTTACCACATTTAGCCGGGCCATATTCATCTATTGATGTATCTGTCGTACCATAACTGGTATAATTAGCGTTGATACTGTCCAGAAATGAGGTCGAGTGACTGAACAATTTGTGTTCTGTAATAACGGCAATGTCACACTTTATTAGATCAAGCAACAGGGACAATCTGAATGCAGACGACATAATGCCGCGGACGTTCCACGTGCACACCTTGAGTTTCTTAGTGAGCTGCATGATTGGTTAATCAACAATTGCGTGAATGGACTCCGAATCGTATTGGTAACGGTAGTTGTCTTGTCTTTAGTATCTGTAGTCGTCATAGTGACGACGCGACCTATAATCGCGTTCATTGTCATCGTAATCCTCATAATATCGGTCATTCGAGGGTCTGTTATAGTCTGTCTCGTCACGTTCTGTGTTATCATATGACCTTTTTTCGCGGTATGACCACTTTCGGCAAAATGTCTTGTCTGGCCATTCGAAGTATTCTGATTCTATATAATGGCAATCTTTTGCGTCTATTAGCACTTTTGCTGATAGATAGCCTTTGCGGGCATTAAAGAAGTTGACTTTGTTTACGTTTACTCCATTTTGTTTGAAGTGCAATATAAGGCCACTGCGCGTCGAGTCATTCCCTATATTACCAATGTAGTAGGTAGCGTACTTTGTTTTGGGGATTCCGTTAAAAATATTTTGTTCTGCTGAGACTGGTCGGCCATTTTGTGTATTTTTACCTATGTATGTCGTGCTAGGATGTTTGTTCTTGCCGTTTTGCCACGGGGCGCGTTCACTTTGTCTTCCTCTTTGGGGTCGGTTTATACCTGATAATGGTACTGCGAGGATCAAGGGTTCTAACGTATCAGGTGCGGGATGGGGTAGTGGGGGCGTCGGTGGGGGTCTTAAGTAGGTTCCAGGTTCGTCTATGCTCGAGTCAGATTGCTCGTGGCGGTCACTGAAATCTACGGGGTCAGTTGTTATACCTGGTGGTACCGTAGTATCTGTTGTCATAACCGGATGTGTGGGCCAAATAGTAGGGATATATATGTCTGACATACCCATATGGTTCTCACCGTATGTCCAGGGTAGGGGTATTGGTTGCTGATGATTATGTCCTTGATGCAGAACTATCGGGGGAGCCTTGTGGACATGTTGTTGCACTGGTGGATAGTTTGGTACGGTCATAAGGTCTGGTTGTTTGGGGAACTGTCTGTTTGAGTACACTCCGTCATGTGTACATTCGCCGGCTTGAGCGGATGTATGCACTCTCGTGGGACAGGGGAGCGTTTGTTGGGTGTTTGAATCAGTAAGGATTGATGGTCTTGAGGTATTGAAAGGGGGCATCCCTGAAATATTTGGTAAGTTACCTGCATATAGATCACTGGCATTGTCTGTATTAGTATCTATTGTTCTATTGTCAAATATATCCAATGTTTGAGAACTTGAAATGTCATGTTCTAGTATATCACTCACGATCACTGTAGGTTCGGTAATAAGTGGGTCCATATGTTCGGTGTAACTTGTGGCTATATGGTTGTTGGCTGTTACCGCTCGGTCTGTACCGTCATCGGATGCAGTTGGGATACATATCGAGAGTGCGTGCGCTCTGCCGAGTTTGATGGGGTGTAGAGACGCAGAGATAGTCTGGCTTATTGTCTCCAGTGCTAACAGTGCTTTTTCTAGGTTCATCTTTAGTTTAGCATTTTCTTCTCGGACACATGCTAATTCTGATTGAACGTTACTCACTGAGCAGGTGATTTCGTTTTGGAGCGATAGGATCTCCGATAGGTTGATATTAACAGTTTTTAAATTGTTGATCTCGGTTGTTTGCTCGTTGATGTTTGAGGAAACCAACGTTGGTTTAACCTGTTCTCGAGATTTTGAATTAAATACGTCTTTTGCGGGTACTGAAGTGTCCCCATTTACGAACGATTGTAATATATAACAATCAAGGGCTAATTTAGAATTTCGGTTGCTTTTTGACGTTGTATTTCTATTAACTAAGCGGCCTTCTGGACAATTTGGTTTGGTCTTTGTGCGTTTTGCTATGAGCGATCTGTACCACATGAGTTCATTTTCATTGCTTATTGAATTCAACAGGATTTCTAAATATATGTCTTTGGGAAGACCGAACAACGTTACATCCAATTGTTTATAAAAGTCTTGATTTGCAGAGGGTTGGGAATCGCCGATCGATGCTTGCGTGGACGTCATTATTGCACTTTCGTTCATATCGCCCATATCGGTATAACTAAAACTATGATCGTTTATCGTTTTGTCAATATCAAAAGGGTGATTGTCGTAGAGATTGCAGTCGGGGTTATTTAAAACCTCCTGCGTGGCTACAAATGAAAAGTCCGCCATGTTTTCCCAAATGTAAACAGTAGCCGTGAATAGAAAAAAAATAATCAAAAAAAATTTAAAAAATAAATAAAAGATTAAACAAATAATTAAAAAAAAAAAAAAAAAAAAAAAAAAAATATATATATATATATAAAAAAAGAAAGTCATACAATCTCGTAAAGTTTGGCAAAGATTAGATGCAAAATGAAGACCCTATCGTAAGACGAGGCAAATTATAGCATTTTTAACAAAATCAAGGGCCATAACTCCACTGTTACTGGTCCGATCTGTCTGGTTTTCGAACTTGACCAACCTTTTATTGACATTAACAATCTGATAATATTTGATATTAAAGATCGGATAAAAAATAAAGTCTTAATGAGGCAAAATATAGCATTTTGAACTAAATCAAGGGTCATAACTCCGCTGTTACTAGTCCGATATAAATGGTTTTCGAACTTGTCCGAGCTTTCATTGATATTAACAATCTGATAAAGTTTGGTAAAGATCGAATGAACAATGAAGCCCCTATCGTCTTAACGAGGCAAAATATAGCATTTTTAACTAAATCAAGGGCAATAACTCCGTTGTTAATGGTCCGATCTAGCTGGTTTTCGAACTTCTCCGAGCTTTCATTGATATTACCAATCTGTGCAAGTTTGGTAAAGATCAAATAATAAATGAAGGTGTTAGAGTGTTCACAAGGCTTAATATGGCATTTTTCTGCAAAACAAGGGCCATAACTCCGTTGAAATTATTTCGATCTTGCCGGTTTTCAAACTTATTCGAGCTTTCATTGACATAAAGACACTGGCAAAGTTAAGTAAAGATCCGATTAATATTGAAGGCCCTAGAGTGTTCACAAGGCAGAAAATAGCATTTTTCAGAAAAAAACAAGGGCCATAACTCCGGTGTTACCAATCCGCTTTAGCTGGTTTTCGAACTTGTTCGAGCTTTCATTGATATTAACAATCTGTGCAAGTTTGGTAAAGATCAAATAATAAATGAAGGTGCCAGAGTGTTCACAAGGCAGAAAATGACATTTTTCAGAAAAACCAAGGGCCATAACTCTGGTGTTACTGACCCATTTCAGCTGACTTTCGAACTTGTCTAAGCTATAACTGGTATTAACAATCTTTGCAAGTTTGGTAACGATTAAATAATAAATGAAGGTGCTAGAGCGTTCACAAGGCAGAAAATAGCAATTTTCAGAAAAATCAAGGGCCATAACTCCAGTGTTACTAATCCGATTTGGCTGGTTTTCGAACTTGTCCGAGCTTACATTGATATTAACAATCTTTGCAAGTTTGGTTAATATCAAATAATAAATGAAGGTGCTAGAGTGTTCACAAGGCTTAATATGGCATTTTTCAGCAAAACAAGGGCCATAACTCCGGCGAAATTATTCCGATCTGGCTGGTTTTCGAACTTGTCCGAGCTTTCATTGATATTAACAACATGTTAAAGCTTGATAAAGATCGGATGAAAAATTAAGGCCCTAGAGTGTTCACAACACAAAAGTTAACGACGGACGACGGACGGACGGACGACGGACAACTCGCCATCCCTTAAGCTCTGCTGGCCCTTGGCAAGTAGAGCTAATAATCGAAACAGCGGTCATTTAATATATAAACCGCATTTTACAGTGTTCAGCGAAAGAAACGTCTCTAACAAAATGTATATAGCATATTCACAGACGTCTATTTTCGAATTACGTTTACCTTTGCTGGCCATTGTAGATCTAGTCACATGTGGAACTGTTCAAATTTAATTTGTTTAATGTCTCCGTTCTCCCATTTCACGTAGAGCTTGCCTTCATGTGACCATGCATTGTCTACATCATTTGTTCGTTTCAGTCTGGCACTAGCTAGCACTTCCTGGTTAAGCCTCGTCAAGTCTTCGTGTATGTATATTCTTGTCCCTGAAAGCGCTTTCCTGTAGCTCATAATATGTGACTTTGTCATTCGTGATTTGAAACGAACAATAATATTTCGTTTCCGGTTAGGTTCAAATTTTCCGAGCCTGTGCGCTATATCTATGTCTCGTGGCGTTATGTTTAAACCTTGCAAATGTGCATTCAAGGTATTACACACTATATCGGCGGTCTTGAAGCAATTTTCATCTGGATTGTCCTCTATACCTGCAATCCGCACGTTATTTCGGCGTTGGTATTGCTCGAGCTCGTTGGTTTTGTCTTCTAATTGTGTTTTGTTCTTGTCTATATTCTTCGCTAGCACATTATTTTGTTCTAATTGTTTCTCATACGATTTACTGAGAGAATCAACATCTTTCTTCAACTGATCATTCTCGAGGCATTTACTATGTAGGTCACTCTCTAGTACTTCCAACCTGTGTGTTAGCGATTTCAATATCTCATCTTTCATTTCCATAATAGTTTCTTTTAGGATTTTTTTGTATGTGCTATCATTTTTTGTAATAACATTCTTTAGGATTTCTTTTATTTCTTGCAGTTCCTCTTCTATATCTACTTTAGGTTTTTGTTCTTTGTTGTAGGATGACTTAACTTTCACATTTTCTGTTTTAATTTCACAGCGTTCTTTTCTCTTTTTTACTTTACGTTTGCTCTTCTTACTTAACGACGGTGAGTAACCCGGCTCTATTTCGCTTGTCTCGTATGCTTTGCTGGTTTCCAGTTCGCTAATACTTGATGCCTCCCGCTTTCGTTTTTTTTCTGCGTCCTCAAATTCCATTATGTCCTCCATTTTCAATTTTGTGTAACGCAACCTTTCTCTGCCTTATAGTTCAAATTTTATTTGCGCGTGACACGTTGACAGTTATCACTCACCGGTAAATCGGTAAATCGTGTATTGATTATATACCGTTCATGGGCGCTAAAATGGCGCCATCCACGCATAGATATAAAGATTTATCGATATTCATTTTTGTGTTACTAGTGTAAAATCACATTTGACTGACCTGTTTCTCAGTTCCCATTATTCCAGATAACTTTACATTTTTAATACCAGTTTTTAAATCCCATACTGGTTTGATTTTAACACACAACCACATAAATGTTGAGAGAGAAAAAACATACGACTTTCTATGTCAAATGCCAAACCGGAAGTCTCTACTTTTCTACCAGTATGTATAGAAGTTAAAAACAAAAACATCAAACAAAAGTTATTGGATGTAATTAGGCCGCTTTACCGCTCTGAAACGTGTACAGTTAACTACTGTAAAACCTATTCCGAAGTATAGCAATACTCTGATGAGATGTTTTGGATGCTTTTTCACAATTATATGGTCTTTTGTTGTGTTTTTTTCGCGGCGCCTTTTGTTGACGTTCAGTGTACATTAGGTAAAGGTATGAAAGCACTAATTATTTTCCCCATAGACACCAATGTTAAAGTGTCACATATTAATGATTTGCTGCAAATTCAACTCAAGTATGGATAATGCAGCAGTGTAATGTTCATATAGAAAACTATTTTTCCACTTGAAAATTCACCAGAAAACGTGGGGTCACAAATCATGTAAGAAAGTTCTTGTTTGTTTACTAAACAGGTCAAGGGTACAGCTGTTTTTATTGAACGACTGTTTACAAAGTGTAAGCATAGAGTCGAAATTTCGAAAATGTTCATCAGTGATCCAGTAAAACCTATTAATACGCTTCTTATACATATAACCACAAAATCGAATAGAAATGGGCAGTTTCCCCCTACTTATAATGCCCATTTCCATCGCAAAAGGAGGGATTACTTTTTATTATAGGAACTACATTCGATACACCTCGGAGGTTTACATGTAATTGGTGGTGGTAAACCTAAACCAGATTTACTAGTCTCTATCATCCAGACACACTCAAGCTGACTGCGAGCGCTAGCGAGCGTCTGGACTCACTGTTCTTTAAAAATGTTGACCGATAGACGGCGCCAACCGTCAAAACTGACTGCGACGTGACGTCATTTTGATTGCAACATCAAAGTGCACGTTGAATTACGCGCAACATTAGTTCCAATGGGATGTGTGTACTTCCTTATTAAATATACAATAAACTTCTTTTTATTGTAGTTTCTCTAAAAACATAATATAATCTTACAAAATGATGTTTAAAATTTAATTTTTGGCATTAATCGTGTGTTTGGAGTAATTTTATAGCACAACATTGCGCGTAACGTCACGTATTTTTTGACGCCGTCGTGACGTAGGGGGTGATTCCCACGGATTTCCATAACAAACTGAAGTTGACCAATCAGAGGCCGGTGATTTTTTTTTGTACACACCTCGTTTTGATGTCAAAAATGTTAAAGAACAGTGAGTCCAGACCATCGTTTGGACTTCTTTGAGAGAAGTCTCGCGAGAGGTCTGGATGATCGAGACTACAGATTTACAAGAATATTTGTCTCGTTTATTGACACAGGTCGACTTTACCACGATTCAATAGAAACATGATGCTTAAAGTGGCAATACTTATTGTGCTGGTGGCAACTGTTGTGGTTGCTAGGGACATTGATGAGGAGAACGAGCGTCGCGGTAACACATATACATACATGAGTCATCGTTCTTAGTTTGCAATATATCCCTTTCCCTTTTATTTTCTGAATGTATTTTATCAACGTTCACACATATATATGCTTAAATAGTTGACTGACTGAGAAAAATATGGAAAACATAAGAAATGTTAACGTGACCTTAACATTCACATATGTAAATGTTAAGCTGCTTCTTTCAATAATGTTTATGTTGTTATCTCCACAGGAAATTGTATCTTTTAATATTTGCCTTCTGTTATTATAATAATTCTATAATGAGATTAATGGAAAATGTTGACTTTGAACTCGGATATCTCAGCGAATTTACAAGAGATCGTAGGGAGATAGGTATTGTTGGATAGGAAATTCATTTCTGCATACGATAATATATAGTGTGCATGTAATTAAGATTGGTTCGAACGTCTGCGTGACCTCCGAAAAAGAACACCAACATTTCCCATTAATCTCCTTATAGAATTATTATAATAACAGAAGGCAAATATTAAAAGATACAATTTCCTGTGGTTATTTCCATATTGTTTCTTCTCAAAAAGAATAAAATAAAAATAAAAAATTGCTGAATATGATCAGAAATGTTGAATATTATTCTGCGTTCCATCATTTTTCAAACACTGTGTAACAGATTCATAACAATATGTTGGGTCAGTTTTTAATATAAAAAAAACGAACGGTCATGAAACCTTTTGTTTTCTTTTATTTATATTTTTATTTTTTTTTTGTATAATACTTATATCTAGTTATATTATAAAGCAACGATTGTGATTTCTTTTTGACAGCATATATATTTTGTAATACAGATATGATCTGTTTTGATGACTACCGGCTCTGCGTCGACCACTGTCATCGACTGGGACATTCTGGTGGGTGGTGTGACAGTTTTTCAAGATGTCGTTGCATTGCAGAAATTGAAATAGGTGAAACATTTATAAAATATTACTGATGTAGTGATCGTATACCGAAGTTCGTCCGTTCTTGTCGTCCGTCGTCCGTAAAAACATCTCCTTAGACACCATTTGTCCGATTTTAGACGCATATTCTGAGATACCAGTAAATATATGGAGTATGTGAAACCATGGTATTATTGAACACACGTCTGGGAAAACTCGACATTCTATGTTGTTGCCTACGTCAGAAACTAATTAGTTGTAACGTCTTTTATTAGTTTTAATTGAAATGTCAATGTATATTCAGCAAATTGTTGAATTTATTTTAGACAAACAACATGTTATTAACGTCTTAGAGTAACATGTCCTGTGATAGAACATTCATTAAATCGATAGAGCAAAATTTCAATCGGAAGCTTGGATGCATAATTGACATTTGGTTTAATTGTATTGACTTTACATCTACAAGGTAAGCGTCCGTGGCCGAGTAGTTCGAGTGTCTGACTTGAAATCACTTGCCCCTCACCGCTGTGGGTTCCAGCTCTCATGGTACCAGGAACCTTTGTGTTAGGCAGCTCTTTACTAGAAGCTATTCTGCGGGATTTTCTTCTCATGTGCCCTCCCGTGCACGAAAATTGTATGGGCTCCAACAATGGAAGCTGGAAAGTCACCATATGATTTTAGCTGTTGGTGCGACTATGAAATCCAATTAATTTACATCAATTAATATAAAGTTATTATATAATGTTCGAATAGGCGTAGGGGCGTCCCTGGCCGAGTGGTTAGAGTCTCTGACTTGCAATCACTTACCCCTCACCGCTGTAGGTTCGATCCCTCAGGGGCCTAGGAATCCTTATGTGAGGAAGCTATCCAGCTGGCTTGCGGAACGTCGGTGGTTCTACCCAGGTGCCCGCCCGTGCACGAAAATTGCCCGGAGGGGCACCTGGGGTCTTCCTCCACCAGTGGAAGCTGGAAAGTCGCCATATAACCTTAGCTGTTGGTGCGACTATAAAATACAATTCAATTCGAATAGGCGTGGTAGTTATAAAATTTAATGATGTCGCCAAGATGCGACTGGTAAACCGCCGTCTCAGATGTAATCAAAAGACCACGGAACTTACACGCAGCTTTGAAACATTCAAAGAATATATGCCATTCCAATTATTACGAAGGTCACGTGCTAGCCTTTATAACCTTTTCTCTGATAAAACAAGAACTTTCCTTATACCGTCGGCATGTTCTTGGGCAAGACACTTTTCCTTAGCCTCGTCCGTCGGATGCGGACGTAAACCGGGCGGTCCCGTGTATCGGTCTATCCTCCGAGCACGTTAAACAACCATAGGAATCTATTCGATAATAAGAGTAGGGCAGGTTCCCGGATTCCTATGTATCCTTCCCCTCTCTCTCTGGGGCGGCTCTAAATAACCTATACTGTGTTGATGAGCCGTTAAACAACATTCAATTCAATTATAAACTAAAACAGATTCGTAGATCTTATTCCTGAATTTAAAACAGGTATGTAACTGTACCTTAACACGATATAAATCATTGATCCATGTTGTGTTTTTCCATTTCAGGTTAATGACTGGCGTTAGCTGCTGTATTGTGAAATGAATACCGAGAGGTGAATACCATTGTATAAAATATAAAATAAATTGAATGCATCCGAAGTGCTTTAATTTTTATTTGTTGCATAACTAATAGAATGTGTCGAACAGATACTCATATTATATACATTGTAGATGTTTGTACTTTGTCCAGAGCGTCCCAGGTAAACTTATACTGAACCACATTAGAAACGTTACCTCTTTTACTGAACCATTTTGCAAGGATTAGTTCAAACGTAAGTGGGCAACCATGCGTAAAAGCGATGTTCATCCATTGACATTTAAATGTTGTATTACAATTTACTATCTTAATAATGAACTTATGACGCAGATACAATGCTCCAATAAATTTAGTTGTATTACCAAAATAGTAAAGTGAGAGCCAATGATTTAATGACAGTGTTTAATTTGTATAAAAAAGGCAATTCAAATCATTTATGGAAATTGAATGAAGATGCATGCCGGTCCATAATGTATCATCTCCCGATTTAAAATGAAGAAATAAGCCAAATCTATGAACTGTGAGAATATTTCAATTGTGACTCTGTTAATAACCCCACTTAGAGGGGATGTTCCTCGAGCCACTTCTTATGGTGTATATATTTCTAAATTTATTCTTTTTGCTAGAGCTTATGGTAGTGGTCAGGACTTTACTATTTAAAGCCTTTGAACATGTTGAATAATTTAACACTATCTTAATCACGGTTACCGTACCATAAATTTCAAAAAATATTTGCCATATGTATTATCGTAACCCTGTACATATTTTACTTGATTTAATAGATATTAAAGTAATTTAAGAACTCTTCTGCGAAAAGTACTATAGCGTTCGTAACGTGTGACTTAAGGTGACTTGAGATCGCTGGTCATAGTCAGTTGCATCTTGTTAGAACGTTTACCAAAAGAAGTTGAACTTACAGTATTCTATACCTGTTGTAAGCTATTTGCTTCTAAGGTACTTCTTGATTGACTTCCTGGGTAGAACTAGTACTTAGCAATGCAGATAAAGTGTATTGCTCAGGGACACAACGCATATGGTTATAGCGGGGATCGAATCCACGACGTTTGGAGCATGAGTCCAACGCTCTACAGCTAGACCACATCGCTCCATATGACCCTATCATATTGCAAAGTACTGCACTTTTCCAGTTCACCTCTATGTTTTCCTCTTGGACAGGGTGAGAACCCTATGACGACTTCTACCTAAATCTTGGAAGAATGTTTGTCTTCAATCTTGTCCTGTCGTGCCCCTGACGGTCTATACTCATTGTACTTTGGTTCATACTTCTATTGCCTACTAATGCTGCCTAGTTTGTTCGAGGATATAACCTGACGGAGATTTCTTTATTTAAAATGTCCCGTTTTATTGGGATGACAAAAGAGGGAAACTGAGGTTTGGTGCACCTAGAACCTGGTTGGTTTAAACCCCCATGGAGCATTTTGTCACTGATCGTTCCAAGGCGGTACCTATATAGATAAAGCGTTTATGTGTGTCTTCTCACATACTTTGCTTCTATGTTTTCTTGTAATTGGTGTTTGTTTCAATGCGTGTTTTTGGTTGACTGCGTTCTGTCAATGCTACATGTTCTCTAATCTATATTTCCTGGGGAGATTTTTTCGAAGATTTTGATGTACGTATGATTAGAAACGCACTGAATCACATAAAAAGAACATTATAGCCGGTTTTTTAATTGGTTTCTTAAGGCGCACCAATACAAAACAGGTTATATGGTGCCAACATGAATGAACATTCCAGATCCACTCTCCATTTACATCTGGATAAAAAATATTCAGGTCAGAAACCACTATTGATTTGGGGCTTCTGATTGGTTGAAAAAGGTATAGGGTCTATTATAGTCAGATTATAAGGTAGATTCTGACTGGATTAAATGATTGATATAAAAAGCTAACAGGAAAAGCAGCATTCAAGGACAACAGTCAACCACAAACACACACAGAAAGAAAGAACACATTTAAAGATGAATAAAATGCCACATAAGACATCGCAAACACAAAAGGGTTGACAATAGGGCTACCGCCTTGGAACGGTCTGTGGCAAAAAAGGCTTCTGTGGGTGTGTGTGTGGGGGGGGGGGAGGGGGGTTAAACAAGGTTCTAGGGTACACCAAACCTCACACTTACCCTACTGTCAACACAATAAAACGGGACAGTGTAAATAAAATAAACAACGCCATGAACTATTCTCTAACCAACAAGGCAGCATTAATAGGCAATAAGTACACAAAGAGGCTCGTGTATATATAAATACAAAAAAACAATAACCTAGAAAGCCACAAAGAAGGTACTCAATAACTTGGCAGAAGCCAGAGCAACAAGAGAATACATCATTGAGGGCACGACAAGACAAGACTGCAGACAAACACCAAACGTCACCGTCCTTTTGGGCTTTAGGTAGACGTCATCATAGGGTCCACAGCCTGTCCGCTCATCGCAAAATTAAAGACTAAAGCATAGTGGCGAACTGTAAATGGGTCCACCACCAAGCATGCAGTGCGTTGCAAAATGATAGGGTTATAACCACTTTCGATAAACCTTTTTAACAAGTTTAACAAAGATAGTATGAAAGTGATCATGACCAAGGATCTTAGGAAGTTAGTAAATCACGTCACCATAGAAGTCAGGTTGTGATAGTCCTTGTCGCAGAAGAGTTCTTAAATTACTTTTATATTTGGAAAGAAGATCAGGGTTACGATAATAAATTTTGCAAGGGTTTAACAAAGTTTATGGTAACGGTAACCCTGATGGAGTAGAATTTTAGTTATACAAAGATTACGAATATTAAAGTCCTCAACTCGAGTACAAGCCCTAGAAAAACGAATAAGTTGAGTCAAATAGACCCCATAAGAAGTTGCTCGGTGAACATCCCCATTTAAATCTTAAATGGGGATAATTAACAATATCAAAATTAAAATCATCTCCCTTGTCATATATTTTGCTAATTATTTCACCATTTTCAATGGAGAGATGTAAATCGAGAAGAACGAGAAAAGAAGAAATATTAGCTTTAGTAAGTTGAAGCTCTTTAATTTAGGCATATATTATTAACCATAGTAGAAAAGAAACTATTTACCGCCAGGTTGTTGGTATTCCTATGGGTACTAACTGTGCGCCACTTGTTGCAGGTTTTTTTTGTACTGCTATGAAAGAGATTTTATGTTGAGTTTGTCACCTGCTAGCCAGGGTGAAATTATTGATGCCTTTAATAATACTTCTCGGTATCTTAATGACATACTCAATATTGATAAAGGATTTACGAAGTTTATGGTAACGGTAATTAACCCTGATTGAGTAGCTTTTTAGTTATACAAAGATTACGAATATTAAAGTCCTCAACTCGAGTACAAGCTCTAGAAAAACGAATAAGTTGAGACACATAGACCCCATAAGAAGTTGCTCGGTGAACATTCCCATCTAAATGGGGATAATTAACTATATCAAAATTAAAATCATCTCTCTTGTCATATATTTTGCTAATTATTTCACAATTTTCAATGGAGAGTTGTAAATCAAAAAAAAGATGCGTTAGTATCAGAAACATTAGCTTTGTTAAGTTGAAGTTCTTGGGTATATACTATTAACCATAGTAGGAAAGAAAGGGTTGTCATTGTTTAATATATGTCATCCAGATACCAAGAGGTGTCATTAAAGGCCTCAATAACATCTTCCTGGGTATCTGGTGAAAGACTCAACATGAAATTTCTTTCATAGCAATATAAAAACAAATCTGCGACAAGAGGTGCACAGTCCGTACCCATAGGTATACCAACAATTTGTATATAAACGGTCGTTCCATACCTGACGAAAATATTATCTAATAGGAAGATGAGTGCTTCAAAAACTTCTTGGCAAGTCCACATAGAGTAATTGTCTAAACTGCTGTTAGTAAAAATCATTTTAATATTATTACAGGCCGAAAATGTAGTATTTTCCCTAGCGAATGTATTTTGAATAAGAGCAATACGCTTGTCTTTGATAAGGTGGTGTGGTAAGGTTGTATATAGAGTAGATGTCATAAGTGCTAAAAGATGAAACTTGACTGGATTAAATTACCCAAATCATAACAAATCCCCATAAAACATCAAAATATTATATTTCCATCATAAAATAGGTTCATTTAGGATATTTTGATTGAAATTCGCATTTTTATTGATAAAATTGTACTGAGGGTATATTTACAAAAAGTAAAATTTATTTACTGCCATTCTGGGGGTGTCTACCTTCAGTGAAGAGGTTTTGTTCAGCCAGTCTTATTTAGAAATAGGGGTTGAAAGCCAAAAGGCTATAATGTAGGCCTGTGGGAAATGCAATAGTGGTATATAACCACTATTGCATTTCCGTCAAGAACATTCTCACCTGCAGAACAGCAAATTCTATTCATTTTTTCGCTGGAGTCCGGATCATTTCTGTCACCACTTTCTTGTTAACTCCCTTTTTGGACAAACACATATGTCACATTTGAAAATGTGAAGCATAGGATCTTATTCTTCACAAGTGTGTGAAAAATGTGATCTGGGAAAAATATGGTCCTACAGATGTACACACGTTTAACGTAATATTAAGATCTAATACTAGTAGGAATTACAAATAGGACCTACAGAGAGGATATGTGTCTGTTTTGAGAGAATATAGGCTTTATTTTCATCGAGAAGTGAACAAACTTATATTTTCACGAGTGCTTTAGCACGAGTGAAAATATTTGAGTTTTCTCACTTCGAGATTCATTCTATTTGTTATATACTCACAACCTGGAAATTTATGCAGAACAAATATGATGCACAAAAACAATGACGTCAATAACGTCAACAACGTAAACAACGTCAACAGTTGCATGACGTCATTTTGAGTTATATTTTCGCAATAAATTCATGTGAAATATAAACAATGAAAATATAAGGTTTTAACACTGTTTCACTGAAAAGTATATAATATAGACAAACCATAAACCATTAATGGTTCTTCTCAACAAACAGCGACCGAGTATGAAAATTCCATCACCAAAGGACGTGCAATATGAAGCGGGAAAGGCAAAAAACAAGGCTAAGACAATGGTACCAAAACAAAACAAAAATATTTATTGTTACGTATTTACAAATTGATTACAGTAATCAGAATTTAAACGAATACAATAACGTGTTGGAAATATGTCAGCTGTTAAGATGAATATATACAGAAGTAAAGGATGGTCTAACAATGATTCAGTATAGGGATACAGTCTGCTTAAGGACATAGATGCGGAAGGTGAGTAGAGTCAACATGAGTAGACCTTACGGAGTTGGAGTTGGTGTCTTAATACACAGAATAGTAGTCTTATTTATAACTTTCTAGATAAGAAGTGGGAGCAGTGACAATTATTCTTATATATAAACACATTTCAGTGCCAATATCCATTGCGACTCGACCTGTTATTAAACGCAGTCCAAGGTCATACTATAGGCATACATGTGTTTTAGAATCTGGTATATGGAAACTCTGCATGTACTGTGCATTGCACATTAAGAACATGCACTGTTTGCAATTCGTATGTTTGAAGAAAGATCGGTTATCTCCCTTGAACCTATGGACAGTATAACATGTGGAATTAAATGTAGTTAACAGCTCATCGACACAGTACAAGTCATTTAAAACAGCACCAGAGAGAGGGTAATGCTACATATGAATCCGGGAACCTTCCCTACTCTTACAAATACATTCCTATGGTTAATAAACCACCTCGGAGGAATGACTCCGTTTACGTGCTTATCCGACGGACGAGCCTTATAAAGGAAAGAGTCTATTTCAAAAACACACCGACAAAACTCAGAGGCACCGGCTTAAACCCGAGTCCTCCAAATTTCAAGTCCACAGTTCTTACCACGCCAACAGTAAAGTAGGAAACGTACTGTTAGAGCAATAATTGTATAAATGTTATTCGTTTTTTCTTTTATCCTAAATTATTAACAAAACATCAGTTGGATTGCTGATATCCCCAGTAAATGACGTTTTACATACGTTTGTCTTATTCAATATTTAAAAAATGTTAATGTATTAAAATCTGGTTCGTCGTTGTTTCGATATTTTGAAAAAAAAATGTTTATGTTTTTTCAATTTTGATTTTTCTTTTAAAACCATTTGAAACATAATATTCCGACCATTCATGAATACATGAGTAATGTCTTGCTTGCGAACGTATTACCTAACTTTATTTGTATGCGTATGAATACTTTTTGAAAAAATATATTGTTTTTCCAACAAAAAGCAAGAGGTAATTTTCAACCTTGCTTTTTTGTTCAGATTTCTTCTTGTATAGCATTGAGTTCCGTCAGTGTGTTCTTGGGCAAGACACTTTTCCTTAGCCTCGTCCGTCGGATGGGGACGTAAACCGGGCGGTCCCGTGTATCGGTCTATCCTCCGAGCACGTTAAACAACCATAGGAATCTATTCGATAATAAGAGTAGGGCAGGTCCCCGGATTCCTATGTATCCTTCCCCTCTCTCTCTGGGGCGGCTCTAAATAACCTGTACTGTGTTGATGAGCCGTTAAACAACATTCAATTGTATAGCATTGTAGCTTGTAGCAATTGGTATAAGTCAGAATGTTCGGTCTCTTATCATATAAGATATTTTCTGTCGAATTTACTTAGTATCAGACAAGTCAATCTATTGGCTATGTGTTAAACATGTTAATTATATATATTATTATTTAGTTTATTATTTAGTTTCGGCCTCTCGTTAGTGTTTCTACACTACACACAGATTTGCAAATCATTTTTAATTCTTTGAATAGTTCAAAACCGTTTTTTTTTGTGTTTTTTTCAAATTTCTAATTTGCGATTATATTGCAGCCATAATATTCTTAAAATAAAGACAAACTGTAAACTCTGAACTGTAGTAACTTTTAATTAAATTGGTTTGTCAAAATGTTACTGGAGATTAATACATCGAAGTGATTGGTAAATGCTTCAGGAGTGCCGTGTGTGTCTTTAATATGCAACAAATAAATATGCTTTATATCTATTATATTATATATAAGTTAAACTGGTATTAAAAGTTACAGTCTCTATCTTAACTGGTAATAACTCATGAAAATGAATGAGTCACGTGTGAAGTATTTTCAAATCGACGAACTCCCCAAAAGTCGGTATATAAGCAGAAATCGATGCGTAAAATATCACATTTTTATTTAGCCTCCGTACAGGTAACATCGATAAATATACGGTTCCAGAATATATGTGATAAAAAAATAGTTGCCCGGTATGGGATTTGAACCATAGCCTTGCACTTGTAACTTTTGAAAGATGTACGCTGAACCACTAGACCACTGCTATTTATTGGTATGCTGTAGCATTTTTAACACTAAATAGGCATTACGTTATAAAAGCGCGCGCACACAAACTCATCAAGCGCTAAATAACAAGTCGATATATGGTTGTTTTGAGGCGAAGTATTAGTTTCATATTGATAACATACAGTGATACACCAGGCAATGTTAATTTACACGCGCGACTATATGGACAACATATTTATTGATGCGTTCAAATATGTTGTTATTTTGCCTCATAATAGAGCACCGGACTTGAAATCAGAAGGTCATGTGTTCGAGCCCCGAAAGAGGCTCACTTTTTCTCTGTAAAAATTACTGTTACCTGTGTATAGCTACCATGTGCACTGGTCGATGTATGTACGAGTACAGTAAATGATTTCCTGCGCTATATTTGGCTCTCTTAAATACCCGATTTTGACATGAGCTGGTGAACATGAAGTTACAAATAAAGACACGCCTACAAAGAAGAAATCGATTGATACAGAGACTATGTAGCTTTAACCTTGAACAAGGTGGATGAATCCTACTGAAACGTTGGATTAAAGTGTAAAACGAGAACGGAGTGTTATCAAATGATCCATTTTTTAAACTTAAGAATATATTTAATATTGTATATGGTAGGCTCTGAGGCCACAATTAAACGTGTTAATTCCAAACTCCAATATGCCATACCTCGACGTAATCTCCACTTGCAATAATGGCGGAGGGATTACCTGCCTTAGAATTGACACTTAACACATTGTAATGAAATTCAAATAAATAAATAAATATATTTTGTTTTCGGTCAGTTATAAATTTTATACAAATTAAATAATTGATCAAACGATTTAAGACCTTTCTTTTTTTTTCTTTTTTTTTAAATACTTTTTGTTTCATAACAAATAACAATATTAAGCCACATACGATTTATACTTAGATTGTTAAAGCAGCATACACATAGTTTTGAGGTAAAGTCTAGAAACATTTAATACTTAATGGAGTCAGTCGTTGTCCTCATAAACAAAAAGATCTTTTAATTATCATATATACAGTGAATATATAATTCCGATGTGAATATAAAATTCCGATGTGAATATATAATTTTCGAGAGAATATAACCTTATATTAAGCCGCTGGAGAACAAACGCATGTTATTTGTCTTGGAAAAATGGACACAACGGTGTTTGTCGACACGTTATGTTTTTTTTGTGCCGTCTGGCAATGAATAAACAATCAATCCTTTAAAAGTTGTATGGTCTTGTTTAACAACATATGACATTATATGACAGTATTTGACATATTGCACTGCACTAATGTCACTTGGTGTAGTAGTACTCCTCGTCATACGCTCTGGGTCCCCGCTCCTTCAGGTAGTCTATCAGGCGTTCTAGTTCGTCCGGTTCCAGGCTTTCAGTGTCCATGTTCATGTCGATATTCTTCACGACTTCATCTTTCTCGTTTTCGATGACGTCATTGTCGTATAGGGATTTTACGGCCGTTTCCTGAAAAATATTAATTTAATGATTATTTTGATTTACGTTATGACATTATACATGTACAAGCAACATAAAATCCACTGCCAATACGCCGGGCTCTTTCGCATTTAGTTAGCAAAATCAAACAGAACACAAGCTGTTTTTTTACAGAGATTAATATATACTGACAAGATGGTCCCATGGTAGCAACTAGTACAAACAAGAGATAAAAGTAGCAGACTCGGTTTTACTGAGTCTGTTCATGAGAGGTAATGTAAGTGCAACACCTCCCACGCCTCCTTAAAGCTAAAGGAAAACTAATAATTTGTAATCCGTTAAGTCGCAGAGAATATCGATTAATGAAGCCAGTGATTTGCAGCAACCAAATGTATCCGCCTATCTTAAATATCTGCCTGGTCACAGGAAAGACTCTGGTTTCTATTTTATTGTCAATTCCAATAATGACACTGGTTTCCATTAAATTGTCAAACTAAGTCACAGCGCATATTGTTTAGCGGAACCAACACTATGCAGCTTAGCTAATGTTCAGACTGTTCCCCGGAATGACACTGGTTTCCATTAAATTGTCAAACTAAGTCACAGCGCATATTGTTTAGCGGAACCAACACTATGCAGCTTAGCTAATGTTCAGACTGTTCCCCGGAATGACACTGGTTTCCATTAAATTGTCAAGCTAAGTCACAGTGCATATTGTTTAGCGGAACCAACACTATGCAGCTTAGCTAATGTTCAGACTGTTCCCCGGAATGACACTGCTTTCCATTCCGTTGGTAACATAGGCGGCAGAGCATATTGCTAAGGAAGAAGGCGTAAGTTCAAACTTACCTTAAGTATCTGATTGGTCCCCGGAATGACACTGGCTGTGCTTGGGATATTGTCGACACTGGTGGCCATACTCTGGTCGTACGCCCAGTAGTAATTTGGTGGACCGTTGGAGAAGCAGTATGTGTTGCCCATTATCTTGTCTCCAGAATCCGTGTAGTACATCACGTAGGAATTGCACATCTCGTCGTTCTGTGTGCTCCTATGGGTACAAGATAAAATACATTACATTCGTCAAATTATCTCCCAAAACTGTTTTTTATTACAATTATCGCCGTGTACTTGTGCATTCGTGCGACTATTAAAATAAATATCGAAATATTAAGAATAACCCGAACAAGTTTATTATATTGATCAAGCGTCCTTTTGATCAAGCATAAACCGTATATACGTTTCATAATTTGGAGGATATCCCACAATATTTAAATTAAATGAGTTGATTTCTTTGCTTGTGTAAAATAATAGTCACATTATAGCGATATACATGACCGTTTTATTCACAAAATAAATCACTTATAAGATATTTGTTTTATATTATTACACATATAATTTAACATTTTAGTCTGACACATATAATTATATCTAAACATTTAATTACCCTATTCGGATGTATTCGTCTTCATCGTTTTCCATGGTACACCTTGCAGCCTGTAAAACATGTAAAACAACGTGCATATACTTATTCGTTCTATTCTTCTTTCTTTCCATCTTGCACTGTAAATGGCTGAAAGTAAGTGCATGTATCAGTGTAATTTCGACAGCGTGACCTATATGGAGACTATCGATAAGCCTGTGGTAAACACTCAGTCGGATAGAGGCTATGAAGAATCTCAAAGAGAAACCTTCATCTTTAAGAAACCGTGGTCGGTCGGTACGTTCCCACCTTTCGGTCTCCTAAAGATGAAGATCTTCGCAGCCTCTATCCCATATCCTACGATAATGAGCACATCGACAATCCACACCGGAAGTCAACGCCGGGGCTACTGCACCATGTAAATAATAGTCACGGCACAAAATGGTCGACATTGTTTCCTAATAATCTACAAAAGAATTTGAATAAACACTTATCTGTCTGAAATAAACTGTTTGTTTGTCTTTTGCAAACACGTAATAGTTCTCCCTCCATACAGATTCAATAACATATAATATGAGACAAAGAAGGCTGTTGATTTTAACTTTGTATTTCGTTTTATATGTAGAAATCAATATACCACGCTTCCGTTTTTGTTTTTATTTGATGGAAGAAAGAGCCGTATAGACGAACCAACATTGCTTAACAACTGCTAAAAATATATCTCGCGAGTACACATAGTGATGACGAAGAAATAATCTATTTTATCAAATAGCTTACGGTGTGGGAGTAAAATAACACCATTCTATATTTTCGAAATACTATTATTTATATAAGTAAGCATATAAGCCTAATATGCGCTGTTAAAAAAATCGATAATGACTGTGATTCAATTCCCACGGTTTATGTCGGTTTCGCGTGTTATAGCGACAGGCAAAATTCAATAAAAGTCTGTACGTGAGTTATGTGATAAATAGAATCTAACATTCGTTCTCATTCATTATTGAATTTATTAAACTCGTTAGCAAAAATGATATAATGCGAGTCTCTTTTAATACATTCAATAATGAATGAGTACTCATGTAAGATCCTCTATGAATTTGATTGTGGATCTTTTGTTCAAGAGCCTCGCATTATATCATTTTGCGAACTTGTTTAATAAATTCAATAATGAATGAGTACTCATGTAAGATCCTCTATGAATTTGATTGTGGATCTTTTGTTCAAGTTCAAGGGTCGATCTTTTGTATGTTCTGACGTAAATTTCTCATTCGCAACATCACGTTTCCTTCTTCGAAGCATGTGCCGAGTTCAAACTAGTCTCGATCATCCAGATCGCTCGCGAGACTTCTCTCAAAGAAGTCCACACGCTGTTTAATTTCACCATTGCTGATGCTATTTTGAGCCGCCACAGAGAGAGGAACCCTACGTTGACATGTTTACAGTTTTTTCCCAACAAACAACAATTGTTTAGGAAGTTATGAATATAAAAAGCCACCACTATACCATTACACTGACGTGCATGTTGAAGATGTACAAGACGGACAAAATGTGCAGAATTTAGAAAATAATCTTTATTTCTCGTTTAAAGAGAGACCGACTGCGTTTCTTAAAGAGAGAAAATGACGTAAAACATCATACAAACAAACAAACAAATCATTCCTCAGGACAAAGAATATGAGAGATAGGATACGCTGCAACAATTGCACAATACATGTGTGAGAAGGAATGGAGGAATACGGTTGTTCAAAATCAAACTTCTCAAACAAATAAATTCGAAAAACATACCAGTATATCCCCCTTTCTTAAAACCATTCCTGGAGTCGTACTGTTGTAGAACATCTGAAAAATAACATTAAATGACCATCATAGTATTGGGATCATCACAACTGACCGTAAACGGGAATATAAGAATCTTTCATGGGTATCCGGTGAAGATAGGGAATTCCAACCCGAGGTATAAGTGTTTTTATCGGAACCGAGGCTCTGCCGAGGTTCCGATTAAAACACTTATACCGAGGGTTGGAATTCCCTATCTGAACCGAATATCCATGATAGATTCTTTTTCTTGCATATCAGAGACATGTTGCGCGTTGACGCCGCCAGTTACTAACGTTTTGCATGTTTTCCTGCATACCGGATGTTGGCGCGCGTGAATTTTATCTCGACCCTAGGGTGAGATGGATATATCTAGCCCCGGTAAAATGACGGATATCCTTGTCCGGTATGCAAGAAAAGTGTATCCCAACTGTTTGTATAATAGCTTTCCTGTCCCTCTTTATGTGTGTCAAGACAATCCATAGCGGATTTAAAGGTTTAATTACACTAATTCAATCGGATATGCCTCGCCTTCGAAAATAGTTCCGTATTAAAGTGCTAATCTTACTTTTCTTTAAACTGTTTTAGTGCAGTTTCCTGTATTCTGGACATATTATTGATATTTGAAAGTACAGCTCATCATGCTTTTGAAAGTTTAAGGTATAAATTTAAAAAATGAAAGTAGAAAAGGTATTCATTTGTAAGGGGTAAAAATAATGTTAAACTTTGACCTGGTGTTAATATACAGCTTAAGATTTTTATTTCCTAGAAAATCAAGCCCCACCCTATGCCAACTCCCACCTCCCATCCCCAACCCCACACACATTTCCTTGTTGATGTTTAATAGCAGACATGTTTTTTGCATGATAAATTCAGTTTCACAGAACTCTAACAAGGTTTGAGTTGTTAACACGTTGTAAACATTCTCACTTGACTATGGAAGCGGCATGGAGAAACATTTATTATAACCAAATCAAAAATCAAAACCGATTTAAATTGCACAATGACATTGACTCCTAAAGTTAAATCACACCAGTCATGTATATTTTCTTCTCAAGAACCACTACACAGATTTCGACAGTTGTCTTCATTAAGATTATCAAACCCCTAGTCGATCAAGTGTGTTAGGCGGCCATAATATGCCATACGCCGTTATTTCCCTTTACGGGTATCTTGTTATAGTTAAATAAAATGGCTTGTATAACCTTTTTCACTCTAAATGCATGAAAAATGTTTTTGCTTTTCAAGATAAGTGTGGGTAAAAACAACGAAATATTGCCGTGCTGCCTTTTAAGTTTCAGCATGAGTTGTTCAAAATGTACGGAATTAGAAAGCTATTACAAACCGAAAGAGTATGGGGCGCCGTTTTACTATTTAATCAGTATTTTGTGGTGTCAAGAATTCATTTCTTGATATCAAAAAATCGAATTATTGATATCACAAAATCGATTTATTGATATCAGAAAATCGACTGATTTCTTGATATCAAAAAATGCATTTCTTGATATCAAGAATTCGATTTTTTGATATCAAGAAATGATTTTCTGAATTCACAAAATGTATTTCTTGATATCAAAAAATCTAAGGTGTCTTCATTAATATTGTCTATCAAGTGTGTTAACGCCGTTATTTCCCTTTACGGGTATCTTTTGATATCAGAAAATCATTCTATTTCTTGATGTCAAGAAATCGATTTCTTGAAGAATTCAAATTAAAATGATAGAATTGTAATTAACTATCGCTGTGCACTGATGCGGAAAACAATTTGAAAACTGAAACCATGTGATCACAACACTGCTTGACGGGATTGGCAAAGCGTTCACGATGGGGAGACATCATTGCAATCGCGGTATTTCTTTTCATTTCCTGATATCCAAAATTCGATTTTTTTATAGCAAGAAATAGACTGATTTTCTGATATCAAGAAATACATTTTTTTATATCAAAAAAATCGATTTATTGATATCAAAATATCAACTGATTTTTTTAAATCAATAAATGATTTTCTGATATCACAAAATGCATTTCTTGATATCAAAAAATCTAATTCTTGATATAAAAAAATCGGTATAATTTTTTTTAATCAATAAATGATTTTCTGATATCATAAAATGCATTTCTTGATATCAAAAAATATAATTATTGATATCAAAAAATCAGTATAATTCTTGATATCAAAAAATCATTTCTTGTTATCAAAAAATAATTCTTGATATGAATAATTCGATTTTTTGATATCAAGAAATGAATTCTTGATATCACAAAATACTGAAAAAATAGTAAAACGGCACCCATAAAAGAGGAGACATATCTTCAAACAACATAATGTCAGTTTGAAGATTCAGTGTGATCGTACCTGTGGTTTCTGTGGTGACATTCGTCCAATTTCTGTCCACTGACCATTACGGACTCTGTATCCTGACGACACCTTGCCTGAAATATCGTAAGTTAACTATATGCATCTCAATCGTTACATTGTACACGCGTGCTACCAAAATCAATTCGAAAATAACGCTCCAAGATAAATGCAAGATTCCAATATTGGCATTAGACGCAGCTATCTTATCCAACCTGTTGAACAGATGCATTCTGCCATTGTTTCTCTGGTCGGAATTGTTGTCATTATTTAAGAATTGTATTAACATTTGTATTTGAAGCTTTGGAAAAATCTGTTTTGACTTAACTGACAAACAGTATATTTAAATAGTATCTCTTTTAAAAGTTTAAAGTCGACACGGACAATTATCATCTGTATGAGCGTGTGTTCTGAACGCGAACCGGTGAATATCTGTCCTGACTTACCTGGCAAAAAGTAGATTTAAATAGTATATTTAAAAAAAAAAAAAAGACAACACAAACAATTACCGTGTGTGTGTGCGTGGGTTCTAAACGCGAACGGGTGGATATCGAAATCTTCGATGTAGTTACACGCTGTCTCCATGTACGTGACTTTATGGGCCTCTATTCCACCTGCGGTACCCATAAGATATACACCCGCTCGTCGCGGTTGCCTGAAAAACAAAAATAAGAAAATAGTCAGCCAATTCATAAACCGTCGGTGCGTCGATCTTCCCAACCGTAATGGCTGTCCAGCCCAATAATTAGTGTAGGTAAGTCGTGCTGTAGAAAAACTTTAATATTTGAGTGGATTTGTTTTTATTAATAACAGCTATTAAATACTATTTAATATACTGAGCAAAATAAATTTAGCACACAAAATGCATGTCATTTCCATAGACAAGATTCCAAGCCTTGTTTGTTCGGGTTCAATAATAAAGTGACATATATATGCACAATAATAATGCTAAAAAGCCATTTGAAAACAAAGTCGGGGATAAAAATAAAGCACGTTTATAGGTTATCGCAAATCGTTCTCATTTCAATCAAAAGGCAGGTAATTTTAAAATTACGAAATTTGAAGTGTTTTTGTTTGAGAACAACAACCGTTTGTGAACACATTTCAGCGGATTTCAAACAATGACAATGGGCAATTCTTGTTAATGCAAACATTAAATTTGTTCAAAGCACTACGTTTGTGTAACGAATTAACTTGATTTTAATACATGGGAGGTAATTCAGACATTTCGCTTAGAAAATAATAAAATGACACCATTTCTTGAAAATCACATGCTTACTTAGCATTTCTAATATCTTCAAACAATTATATCAATGATCATATGTTTAAGATATGTCCCTAAAAAGTCGTGTTCCAGTCGATTCGTGAACACGTAGCAACATTACATTGATTGGGGAAGAGGCGGAGGCGGGGTTGGGGTGGAGTCGTGCCAATACAAAATCTGTGGCAATGCCTTTGTAATGATGATGCACTGGTTGGAGATATGGAGCTACTGTTGTGAAATGAATTAATAGCACCCGTTAACAGGACCAGGCTCAACCAACGAAATGCCAATATTCACTGCTGGCTACTGACGTCTTAATTCCCATCATAGCAATGTTGCTCATAGTTGGAAAATGTTCTTTAATTATTGAACATTATATGATAACTGTAACTATTCAATGTGTTTTGCGGTTAATCTTTTGTAGTTTATACGAATTAACTTACGGTGTTTCTGTCATTTTCAATGTGATTCCTGAGCTATCAAAACCATTCTCTGAAAATAAAGTAGAAAGAGAGAGGTATGAAATCGTCCTCATTTCCACATATAAGTTGAGGCCATATTAAAGTTATTTCTTTGTTATATTGAATATTATCTATATAGGTTATAGCTAAAACAAATACAATGTACTTGACTTCAATGAAGACAAATATAAGTTAATAATTTAGCTGCACTAATACAATTTTTTTTTGGTAATTCTTTATTGTTTTGGAACAAAAATAAAGCCAAAACACAATTAATGAATAAAATCTGCTTTATATATTTACTTCATACTTCATCTGATATTTAATTGAAAAACACAATTTGCTCATGCAGTGCATGTCTAACAGTGATTTACAATAAGGGTTCACACTATTGGGTATGCAAACTATTACTCTTGGACATGCATAATTATAATATCCAACTTCCTATGAGCAAATTGTGCTAAAAGCTGAAGAGATTTTAAAGGAGCATACTCTTTTTAAGTAATCACCAAACTGGGCTATAATATGTGCAATTCACTGTTTAGGTCCAAATAATGGAGAATTCTACCCTTTGACCCATCGGACAATAAGGTTACGTGGACGTTATGACAAAACCCGTTTCAAAATATACTTACGTGGAGGTAAGAATGAAGTAACGTCTTTGTAATGCACCTGTAGCACCAAATAGTCAATGTCCGTGTTGTCACCCACCTTAAAACCAACATCTGAAACAGAAGACGATTTATTTGAATGGTGTTTTAAATCTAAAATGATTTAGGCCATATATGACGGTCGATGTTTTTTGGTGTGTTTTTTTGTGTGTGTGTTTTTGGTATAGGCAGATCAGTCCAATTTTCCTGGGTAGAACCAGTTATGTATACCTCCCGCCATCCGTAAGAATCGTCACTTTCTCACAAGTCGGGCTCCCACCAGTGGGATTCGAACCCACAATGGTGAGATGCGAGAAAGTATTAGACGCAGAATCTTTACCATCCCGGCCACGGAGACACAGAAGACGAATGTATAACTGAATTCATGTTTAACATTTTCCAACGCATTATTAAAAGCGGGTTATTAATTAATTGTACTATAGTCACTGTGTTTAAATTTTAGAAAAAGTGCCAAATTGCATGATTTTGCATTTCAATTTCTCTAATTACAACACTTTGTCGACACAAAACAAACGTGCTTGCAAAAGCGCACGGTGAAAGTTTCTCGCTGTTAAAGGTTTTCTGGATTTCATTAGCAAAGAAGCTGTTGTAACACTAAAGGTCGGGCGACGGAATGGTCTTATTGGAACGAGTACGAAGTAAATAATTTAGAGGAGATTGACAGAAGTTACGAATCAATAGTTATTACTCCTGACTGAAACGTGATCTGCGTCTTGTTTTGTTTGTTTGAATGGTGTTTACGGTTTTTAACATATGTGAGGCCATATATGACGGTCGATTTGTTTGTGTTAGCGGCACACCACCCCATTTTTCCTGGGTAGAACCAGTACTGTATACCTCCCGCCATCCGTAAGAATATACACATTATCACCTGACGAGTCGAGCTCCCAGTGGGATTCGAAGCCGCAGCGATGAGAGGCGAGAATGTTTTTACTATCCCGACTACGGAGGCAAAGATATGCGTCTTGAATTCGATCTGCGTCTTGAATTTGACAAATTCCAAGGACAGAGTCAATAAATCTTAGTCTGACAATCATTAATAGTTTGTTTTGAACATTGTGTTATTAACATAATAGTCGGGTTTAATATACTGAAAAGAAAAAGAAACGCATAATGGGTATTTCCGCTATATATTGTATGTTTAATATGCTATTTCTAATCGAATGGTACAGGGCGACATTAGGTCTGTCCTTTCGGAGAGAAGGTTTAAACGGCACCGAACACACCAATGGTTACCCCTTTAAAGTTTCATTATCGACAGAATGCACATTTTGCTCAAGCAGGTGAGCAAACGTTACAACATTAAATGGCTTTAATTTTTTCAAGCGAAACTTCAACATTTTTGAATTTCGTGTAACAAAGTATACTTTGATTAAAATGTCTACTATATGACAGAGTTGTCATTTCTGTAATTAGTTGTAGCACCTTTTTGTACAAAATACGTTGTGATCATATCTGGAATATTACGTGAAATTAGGTATATTAGTGTAGTATAGGCAATTTTTTGATTATGCGTTTTTTCCTTTCAGTATATATAGAGAGAATATTATGTCAGTGCCTTTTACTATCAAGTTTATTAGGCTCGGCACAGCCATTCTTCGTTTTCGTGCCGAGCCTAATAAACTTGATAGTAAAAGGCACTGACATAATATTCTATTTATCATGTAGATTATCCACATTTTTTGTATGAATTACTATTATTACCTATTTCTCAGAATGTTACGCTTATCGAGGACCCGCCATGTTGTTGTTTTTTGTTTGTTTTATGACGTCAAGCAACGTTACGTGCATGACGTCAGATAACGTTACGTACAATAAACGCCGAGGGATTCCGCATCTATTTGCTCTATTGGTCATTGCCTAATAAAGCAAAATTTAATAGGTCACCCCTTTATTATGCAGAAAAGTGCATATCTGCATGATAAAGTATTATACACACCTTCAGGCAGAGCTAGACTGGGTGCATCCATGGCCCAGGCGTACAATATCTTGGATCCACTACCACACACCGGACCAGCCTTGTACTCTGTAGTGTCTTTCATTGCCATTTCGCCACAGTTCCTACAGAAAAGCGACAGATTAGAGCATTTTTTCCCCATACAAGAAAAAACGGGTTTCTCATAAAGCGTACCTAATTTCTACAAAAATACATTATAAAAATATTATAAAAATACAAGCATATTAAGTTTCTTTTTAAATGACTGAATGTTGTTTAATTAAGGGGGAAATGACCTATTGGAAAATTTAAGGGTACGCATATAAACTATATATATTTGTAAATTTGAAAATATTTGAATCTGAATTTTGTTTTGTCGTCATGTAAATAATATTTTAATAATAACGTCTCAAATATGGCTATGTTTGACGTTTTTCGTAAAAGTCGCGTTTGTACTCAATTGTCAACGTTTATAGCATCACAAAGCGTTAGTTTAGTCGATTGCAATTCACTGTCCGTCATGAAGGGACCTTTCATCTGATATATACATTATATCATTTAAATTAAGCTGTAAACTATTATTTCTAGAATTTCATACTTCTTTAACCCTTTTTTTTGCTGGAACATTTTAAGGAAAAAAGACATTAAAGCCATTTATCTATTAAATGGCTCGATAAAAACTGCACAATATTAATATGTTGTCGAGAATTTAATTTCCTATCGGAGTTGCTGGTCATCGGAATATTTGTTTCAGTATGCTTGTTTTAATAAATAGGGCCACGTGGTGGGGGGGGGGGGTGGTGGGGGGAGGGGGGGGGGGGCAAAGAATAGGGCCACTGCAGATCCCTTTGGTCACGGGGCAAAGAATAGGGCCACGTTTTAATAAACATAATACCCTTACGAAAACGACGTCTCTGTCGACGTCGCATCGTACATATAATGTATAATGACCATGACGCAAACAGTGGAAACAAACATTGATACATTTATGATTTTAATACGTAGCACATACTGTTTTCAACTTCTTTTTTCTTTATTCGTATTATTTTTTTTTTCTTTTCTGGAGTTAATATGAAAACTCTAAATTGTATTTGTTTTTTATGCATCATGTCTGATTCGCATTAACTATGGTACATGTAATTACTAGTTAGTATATCTGTTAGTTAGTATATCTGTAGTGTTAGACTCATTACCTTCAACTTCTTTATTTCACTTAGGTTCACATATATGAACAGCATAAGCAACATGTTACAAAATACATTTACATATGAATGGCGACAAGTCATCACATTGGAAAAACAAAAACATGTATATATCAGAAAACGACTATATATATATACAAACTATCTAGCAATGAAGTGGGTAGATGTCTATTCAATGTATAAGTATACTACTTACACATTGCAGTTATTAATAATAATAATAATAATAATAATAATAATACTAATACTAATATATTTGAAAACAATGGTATAGGTGGTGGCTGACATGATATGATATTCCTGTCTATATATACTAAACTAAAATGTTAAAGTAATTACTCAATATATATGTTATGTATGAACATATACATATTATTATTTTCAGATTGTAACAGAAACTCTACATCAGCTAAATATGTATTCAATAAAGTAATATTTATAGAGCCGAAATAATTCAGTACTCTTTAAAGACACATTTCCCAACTGAATGTAGTCGTTGAAAAATCATGGATAGCATGCTTTTAACTGCTTACTTCTCGCTGACTGATTACCACAGAGACATTATAGTGAGGCCCCATCACAGTTTTTTCTTTCCATTTACTATTACCTTAGTTTTTGATATAAAATATATTGTGACTAAAAACACTAGATTGTTTATTATGGGGGAACATATAGTCGCCGCTTTTTCCGTCCGTCCGTGTGTGCGTCCGTGCGTCACACTTTTTGGAGCATAACTAAAAAGGTATGGTTGATTAAAGTTCGTGTGAATGATAAGGACAATGAGACGGAGTGCAGTTCATAGGAAACATAACTCTAGCTTCACTACTTCTTTAATTATCTCCTTTTTTTTTAAACTCTTATCCGGAGCATAATAGAGTTCCGTACGGATTAATTTTGAATAAGGAATCATTCACACTAAACATTACTTTTTTCTATGTAACTTTCAGGATGCATTCATCGGTTCTACCGATTCTCTTGTTGTTAATATTAATATCAGAAAACATGCAACAACACATGAACTAGAAGTGATAATTTTACGCACCATATATTTATATTAGTTCCACCTATGGCCCATATGAGGTTGTCCATACGGATTTGGTAACCACTGTCTACAATGTTCAACAACACCTTTAGGCATGATTTCTCTGCAATGCCAGGTGTTGTCTTTGTTTCTGGCAGTACTTTTCTTCACAATATTCCTTGGGTCGTTCCATAAAATCCAGCTTAATATAAGATTTAGTTGAATTCCGACAAGCGGTTTCTGAGAAAAAGTCGCCAGAAGCAAAAGATAACGACGACGACGGACGACGGACGGACGACGGACGAAGAGTGATTCAAAACATCACATTGAGCCTTCGGCTCAGGTGATCAAAAACACTGACAGATGACAACGATTTTTTAATTTTGAAGTCCCGATGAGTTTCTTGCATTTGAGATTTACTAAAACATGGCAGAGAACTAACTGATAATAGAGTATATTGTGCTAAGAATACAAAAACTATTAATTGTTAACACGGGTCTTTCAAGAAAATCCATCTATACATTGTTGTTTTAACATATATACAAGTGCGCATAAGATGTAAAACGGTTACAGTTTTTACTACATTACTATACACTCTTTATGGGACGGGCCTCATCATTTGACAAAAAACTAATAATCTCAATTTCCTTGTGCAAATGTATTTCTAACAGCGATTTACAGTTACCTATAGAAATTCTCTCTCCATCCCCCCCCCCGCCCCCACCCCCACCCCCAATACAATAGGCTCGAAATGTGTCTTTAAGATAACACACTGCGTGTATAGGTTTAACTTAGTTTGTTATTCTTACATGTAAAAGTCCATTCTAGTTGAGCTCCCAGTGGGACTGAACCCGTAGCGGTGAGAGGCGAAGAGGTTAACAACGTAACGTCGTTAACCCCTCGACCAAGTGTACGCTGCAATAGCATGTTGTTGTATTTGGTTACACATCATGCATTTGGTAGCAAATTATGTTCAAATCATTGTAAAGGTATAAGTGTAGCTGACAATGACTGTAATAACCTGCTGCTTCATTTGGAAATAAATTAAGAACCCCATAGCAGAGGTATTTACCACCACAATCATTTAACTTTCAGTTAGAAATCAAATTGAAAGCATGGCATTAGCTATATTGCCAGCAACAGCCACAGTTTATACAACGTATTTACATCGTTTCTAAACCTACTGACGACGAGGTATACATATAACTTACATATTTTGAGAATTGAAACTCTATAGACACAATAGAAACGGCTTTCACCAGCCAAGCCAAATCCCAACACTGGAGTATCCAACTCACAATTCATTTTACGCATATTTAATCTCGGTTATTTTAAGAAACCGTGCATTAACCTTTACATTAGTATATGACCTGAACACCTGGACAGAGTTTTGAAAAACAAATTATGCTGGTACCCATCAAACAGTAAAGGTTAGATTAGTATAAAGTCATGCTGCAATAACACTTGAATACGGTGTCCGGTTGGGGCCAGATACAATGTCGCAGTGTCGTGGGCGACAATGCGACGCCCGACAACGCGACATCGCGATACGACAATGCGACATTGCGATACGACATCACGACAATTATTTCGTGATGTCGTATCGCAATGTCGTGATGTCGTATCCGATGTCGCGATGTCGTATCGCGATGTCGCGATGTCGAGTTGTCGGGCGTCGCATTGTCGCGCACGACAACGCGACATTACGACGCATTGTCGTAATGTCGCCCACGACAATGCGACATTCTTACAATTGTCGTAATGTCGCGATGTCGCGATGTCGTTGGCGACATTACGACAATTGAAAGAATGTCGCATTGTCATGGGCGACATTACGACAATACGACATATTGTCATACTGCAGGATTTCATTGGTCAATGCGCCGTAGACATGAGCCCATGTCTACGTCTCGAGACGTGAACATAGGACGAATTCCCCGTAGGTACCCCATTACTCAAATACACAAAAACAAAATGGCGACGATAACGTTGCCGATTCGTTTTGGAAACCGCCGATTGTTTCCTTCCTATCGCTTTTCTGCGCTTTCCACTGTGTGTAAAAGTCTGAAATAATCGTAAGCGTATTTTACAGATAATAAAACATTAACATAGTGACAAAATACGTTTATTTTATAAAAAATCCGCCAAATTACACGACGTTAGAGCGATGACGTCACGAAAGTTAACAACGTCTAGTTCATACTGACGTCATTTCGAATTTTTCAAATTCATCACTGATATTCGGCAGGTGCTCTCCTGATATTTCAGGACTTCATCCGCGTTGCAGTAATTCGGTGTGCATATAATCCTAATACATTTAGGGATTCACAAACCTTTGGGGACCCTTTTAAAAATACATAGAAATATAAAACACACATTTGAGGAACGTTTGATGCTTTTGTCTGGCGTGTCTAGATTGGGTCATAAAACTTGGGGTTTGGTCCATAGTTATATATATGCAAATCACCTGACCGGACTACTTTTCCCCCCATAATTCTAAGTGCCAAACACGAGAGATGATACTAGTATCGATCGAGGGCGAGAATGCGTCTAGTTAGAGGCACGTTACGGGGAAATTGGCGCAATAAAAATGAAATCGTGTTTTTGGCTGTTTTTTTCCTTAAATAAATGGTTACAACTTTGAAGTATGACAAATTCGTTATGATGATTCTTGACAGGGAACATGGGCTCACATTCCCTGCCTGGAAATATATATCCCCTCGCCTAACGGCTCGGATGAATATAATTTCCAGGCAAGGAATGTGAGCCCATGTCCCCTGTCAAGAATCCTAATAACTAATAATGTCGCGTTGTCGTGCGCGAAAATGCGACGCCCGACAATATGACATCGCGATACGACATCGCGACATTGCGATACGACATCACGACATAATTGTCGCGATGTCGTACCGCAATGTCGCGATGTCGTATCGTATTGTCGAGTTGTCGTATCGCAATGTCGTACTGTCGTATCGCGATGTCGCGTTGTCGGGCGTCGCATTGTAGTTGAAACACTATCAGTTAATATTTTAAACTATATAACTTCAAGCTGTGATGTTCTAAAAGTAAATGTTTGACTTGGAATATGGTCATAACATAGTGTTGGGTTGTTATTATGGATCAACTTATAATTAAATCTATAGGTTTATTAAAAAAATAACAGAAAGACTATATCTGCATGATGATATTTTTAGATAAACAGTACCATTGTGTTCTACAGTGTGAGATTATTTTAAGATGATATTTACGGACATGTTTTGCTGTTGCACTTAAGAAAAACACAGCAATAAGACGACAGTGACTAGAAGACCGGATGTACCACAATTACCACAATTAGACGACATAGACGAGAAGACTGGATGTATCCCAATTAGACGAAACAGGCGAGAATATTGGATGTCAGCATTTAGACGACACATACGAGAAGATTGGATGGACAGCAATTAGACGACAAAGACGAGGATATTGGATGTGCAGCATTTAGACGACACAGACGAGAAGACTGGATGGACAACAATTGGACGATACCGATGATGATATTGGATGTACAGCATTTAGACGACAAAGACGAGACGACTGGATGACAACAATAAGACGACATATACGAGAATATTGGATGTACAGCATTTAGACGACACAGACGAGAAGACTGGATGTACAGCAATTAGATGACACAAACGAGAAGACTGGATGGACAACAATTGGACGACACATACGAGAAGACTAGAAGGACAACAATTAGACGACATATACCAGAATATTGGGTGTACAGCATTTAGACGACACAGACGAGAAGACTGGATGTACAACAATTAGACGAAACAGAGAAGAATATTGGATGTACAGCAATTAGACGACACAGACGAGAATATTGGATGAACAGCATTTAGACGACACAGACGAGAAGACTGGATGTACATCAATTAGACGAAACAGACAAGAATATTGGATGTACAGCAATTAGACGACACATACGAGAATATTGGATATACAGCATTTAGACGACACAGACGAGAAGACTGGATGGACAACAATTAGACGACAGAGACGAGAATATTTGATGTACAACAATTAGACGACATGAACTAGAAGATTGGATGCACGGCAATTAGATGACACAGACGAGAATATTGGATGTACAGCATTTAGACGACATAGCCTAGAATACTGGATGTACAGCAATTAGACGACTCAGACGAGAATATTGGATGTAGAGCATATAGACGACATAGACTAGAAAACTGGATTTGCAGAAATTAGACGACAGAGACGAGAATATTGCATGTACAGCATTTAGACGACATAGACTAGAAGAATGGATGTACAGCAATTGTATGACACAGATGAGAATATTGCAGGTACAACATTTAGACGACATAGACTAGAAGACTGGATGTACAGCAAGTAGACGACACATACGAGAATATTGGATTTACATCATTTGAACGACATAGACTAGAAGACTGGATGTACAGCATTTAGACGACACAGACGAGAAGATTGCATGTACAGAAATTAGACGACACGTACGAGAAGACTGAATGGACAACAGTTATACGACAAATACGAGAATATTGGATGTACAACATTTAGACGACACAGACGAGAAGACTTGATGGGCAGCAATTAGACGACACAGTCGAAGATATTGGATGTACAGCATTTAGACGACACAGACGAGAAGACTTGGTGTACAGCAATTAGTCGACATATACCAGAATATTGGATGTACAGCATTTAGACGACACAGACGAGAAGACTGGATGTACAGCAATTAGGCGACACAAACGAGAAGACTGGATGGACAACAATTGAACGACACATACGAGAAGACTGGATGGACAACAATTAGTCGACATCTACAAGAATATTGGATGTACAGCATTTAGACGACACAATCGAGAAGACTGGATGGACAATAATTGGACGACACATACGAGAAGACTGGATAGACAACAATTATACGACACATACAAGAATATTGGATGTACAGCATTTAGACGACACAGACGAGAAGACTGGATGTACAGCAATTAGACGACATAGACGAGAATATTGGATGTACAACATTAGACGACATAGTCGAGAAGACTGGATGTACAGTAATTAGACGACAAAGACGAGAATAATGGATGTACAGCATTTAGACGACATAGACTAGAAGACTGGTTGTACAGCATTTAGATGACACAGATGGGAATATTGGATGTACAACATTTAGACGACACAGACGAGAAGACTGGATGTACAGCAATTGGACGACACAGCCGATAATATTGGATGTACTTCATTTAGACGACATAGCCTAGAAAACTGGATATACAGCAGTTAGATGACACAGACGAGAAGACTGGATGTACAGCAATTAGACGACACAGACGATAATATTGGATGTAAGCATTTAGACGACATAGCCTAGAAGACTGGATGTACAGCAATTACACGACACAGACGAGAATATTGGATGTACAGCATTTAAACGACATAGACTAGAATACTGGATGTAAATCAATTGGATGAGACAGACGAGAATATTGGATGTACAACAGTTAGACGACACAGACGAGAAGACTGGATGTACAGCAAGTAGACGACATAGACTAGAAGACTGGATATACAGCATTTAGACGACACAGACGAGGATATTGGATGTACAGCATTTAGACGACACAAACGAGAAGACTTGATGGACAACAATTAGACGACAGAGACGAGAATATTGAATGTACAACAATTAGATGACACAGACGAGAATATTGGATGTACAACATACTAGAAGACTGGATGAACAGCATTTAGACGACACATACGAGAATATTGGATGTACAACAATTAGACGACAGGGACGATAAGACTAGATGTACAACATTTAGACGACACAGGCGAGAATATTGGATGAAAATCAATTAGACGACCTATACTAGTATATTTGATGTACATCAATTAGACGACACAGACTGGAATATTTGATGTACCTCAATTAGAGTACACTGATGAGAAGATTGGATAGACATAGACGAAAAACTGGCTGAAAATCAGTTAAACGACCCAGACTAGAATATTTGATGAAAAGCAACTATTCGACACAGACAGCGAAATACGATCAATATGGGTGTTGAAGTGGAGTATAATTTTAAATGTGACATCCACACAGACGTAATATCCAATATGACACAGCCATAGCATAAAGGCATATTATTACAGGTTTTGTTTTGGCATTGATAAGTATAGGTTATTAGATTTGTATTGGGGATATATACACGAATTCTTTAGCGTATTAATATTGCGCGACTTTAAGAGCGCAATATTTATGCGCAAAAGAACGAGTGCATATATCCCAATACAAATCTAATAACCTTTTTATTGCATACGCATTTTTAATATAAACACGAATAATTAGAACAAAACAATAGGTTTTAACATTTAATTTTCATCAAAAATATTTATTAGAAATAAACATAAACAAATGGACATTGTTTATGTCACGTGACATACCTTCTTTGACAAGAACAGATAATTGCACCAATCACGAACGAGTATACATTACACAACCAATATGACTCTACTACGTGTCAATATGGGCGAATATTGATGTTTCCTTTACATTGAAAGTAAACGGAGCTTGTAAATGCGTATGCAATAATAAGTGTTATTATACCTTAATTTTAACTCATGTATACATGTAGATGTACAATGTATTTTACCCTTGCGTGAAACAATTGATACTATTACATAACCCTCTATATAAATGGCTATTAGTCATTTCTAACTGTTAACTGCAACTTTTGTCACTCACCAATCCAGGGTGAAACATTTCGACTGTTGCCGTCCCTGTAAATGAACTGTTTATGCCGTCCGGATAACACGATTAACAGCGACTGAATGATTTCCCAGTAATCTTATCCAGCAGTTAAATAATCTATTGATTACACTATAAATAAAAGAAATGTTAATGTATATTTTAAGGGAGTATACGTTTTAAAGGCATTTGCTGTAGTTTTCCATGCGCACCTTTTTTGGGTGACTTGTCTTCTAAAACTATTGGATGGATTTTCGTACAAATTTACAGGAATGTTGCTTTTGATGTCTAGTTGTATTTTTTGTCATTTGTTTATTTTTTTTTTTATTTTTTTTTTATTTAAGTTTTTTTAAAAAAAAAAATATTGTCTTTATTCAAATAAAGGCCTATTATTAGATACATAAAATTGGAAAAATATAGCATTTTGTAAAAAATAAAAATAAAAATAAAAATTTAAGCATAATGGTACGGTTCCAAAAACCAATATTAAATCTCAATATGCATGGTGACCTATAAATTTAATAGAATATATTGTCTGAATATATGTTCAAATAAGTGCCTAGGAAGTTTGAACAAATTCTGTTATTAGTAACATAACATAAAAGGAAAATATACCATTTTTATATAATTTCATACAAAACTTGGCCTTTTAGCATATGGGTAGGGTTTCAATTTTTTTTCTAAACAAGCATGGGTCCTATCATTTTTATTGCACATTTTGTGTTAAACTATGTGCTTAGAAAGTTTAAAAAAATTCTATTATTGGGAACATACAAAAAAAAAAGGAAATTGTATCATTATGGGCTAATTTGTGCATAAATTGTGGTAATAGACTCCACAGATTTTGTAAAATAATATAGGTTTTACATAAAGATGAGCTTTAAATGTTATTGTAATTAAATGTTCTTTACTTTAATACAATTTTAGCAGAATTGTGACCAATGAATAAATGGTTAGACTTCAAAAATGTCTTATTTAGCTACTTCATGTACAGATTGACTCATATGACGGTGGCATTACAAATTATTTTTTTAAATTTTAACAATCATGGTGACCTACCATTATTTTTGCCTTTTCTGTCTATATATATAACAGACTTACTGTACAAAAAGTTTAAAGAAAATCTGTAATGCAGAAAAAACTATAGAAAATGTCTTTAAATAACTTTATTCCGCGGATGACGTCGACGTCTATTCATTGTATTGACGTCATGACTCAAAGTCACAGGAATTTATTTTTTTGTTCGGAGTTAGTAATATGTATTGCTTATGAAATATAATTAAGTCATTAATATTTTATTGTTTTGTTTCCCTATAGCTAACTCTAAAATGAATCCCGAGCTGCAATAACTGATTATATATAAAATTAGGTATTAATAAAACAGTTATATCATGGGTATTTATTGGAACAGTCAGAGCTATATAAGACTGTTGCCCTCCTGACAAAGAACGGTGAAATGCGCGATCTAAATGCGCGGAGAATTATCTCGTCAGGACAACACTATTAACATCGACTGAATGATTTCTCTATAATCTAACCCAGCAGTTGAAATAATCTATTTATTACATTTTAAATAATGTATAATATGAACTAAGGTAAAACCTTAAAGCGAACTCGGCTATTTATTTATCACCATTGTTTAAAGTAAAGGACATATTATATCTAGCAACAAAAACAAGAAAATACGAAAAAGCTAAACATAATATGTCTAAAATTACCAATGTAACACGACTGAAATCATCTTTAAGCTTTATTTACTTTGAAATCATACTTAATTAAATCAGAAAAAAAGAGAGATGCAATAACACAATTTATTTACATTATTTATGATGTATAATTATATACATGTAACTACTGTAATGCTTGTCAGTAAAAGTTTTACTTTTACATGGTTAGCGATTATCATATCACCCACCATACACAGGTCGTCGCATGTTTTTAACAATACCGGTATAGTTGATTGATTTGTATTTGAAAATAACTCAGTAATAAAAGAGGCGATTTATTTAAAGTCAGTATACATTTCATTTTTTAAGGAAGGTATATGTGTCTTTTTTTTTTTATCCAATTTCGATACAAAAATATGAGAACGAAATGAACGTTTACTTAAAATCCAAGACCAGTCGCTAAATCTACACAATGATGCCATTTCAAACAAGTCATCATTTTCAACATATTGTCGTAATTGAGGAGTTTGATTCAAAAATGGTACTCATTTGACATTTAAAAAATGAATGCGTCCTATTTTGCCATAATAACTGGTACACTCCTGCATACCATACAAACAAATGGTACCCTGTTGAATATCGTGGAATAATCAGGGGACTAGTTTACTAGCCATTCGGATGATAAATCTATAATTAGCAAGAGGCGTATGTGCAGTTTCGATTCCAGTGTATTTATGTCCATGCGCTCACATATAAGTAAATGTATGGTAGTTGATATTGTTTTAAAGAACACACTGGCACTGGAATGAGTCATAATTTATATAGACCATGAACATATTTGCTTTCGGGAGATTTGTGGCATGAAAGTGATATAGACCTCATATGCAAACTAGTGACATGCCATCACTCAAGATACTTGACATATTATACTCAAGTTCTATGGCTTATTTAATTTAAACTAACAGGAATTAACTGCTATACTGTATACTATTGTCACTTTTACAGGGAACTTATTGCAGGGGTTGCTGTATTGTCGGGGGATACCCAGCCGCCATCACAAAGGACAGACTTATGAAACAGTCAATTATTGTTTTATTTTTGTGAACGGCATCATATAGTAAAACTATTTGTTTACGGAGATGGGCTTTAAAGCTATTGTGACATGTTTCACAGGGACATATTATTTGGGGACACCATCACCCGCTCACCCCAACAAAGGACTTCTTAAATATTGTTTTATATAATATATAGATATATATATATAACACGTGTGAATGACATAATGCTTGAAAAAAATATTTGCTTTTCCAGAGCTTGGGTTTAAAGCTATTGTGAAATGTTTAAGTGGTAATTTCAAATGAAACATGCGAAGATTTAGGCTAGGGCGTTATGCTAGAGGTATCACTCTTACTTGAGCGCCTTCCCAAAACAGTCAATATTAATTTTATTTTTATAAATTATTATAAATCTAAGTCAATCAATTTGAAACCCCCAGCCCCAGGAAAATGAAGGCAAATAAAGGGTTGGGGCGTGGTTTTCTATATTTGTATATATATGTACTTAAATAGTATTTGTTTATGGCCCCATACCGTCTTTTACCTTGTATTGTGACTTTTTTTAAAACCCTTTTACGGTTTTCGAACTTTCGCTGATGTCCGAGTCCGAGTGTACCATCATGGGTGTCCGAATGCACGGTAAGGGTCCGACTGTACCAGAGATGTGATAAAAAAAGTATATATATGTACTTGAATAGTATTTGTTTATGGCTCCATACCGTCTTTTACCTTGTATTGTGATTTTTTTTAAAACCCTTTTACGGTTTCGAACTTTCGCTGATGTCCGAGTCCGAGTGTACCATCATGGGTGTCCGAATACACGGTAAGGGTCCGACTGTACCAGAGATGTGATAAAAAAAAGCATACAAATGGTTTAATAAGTGTTAAATGGAATGATTAATTCCGTTTTCATTTAAAAACGATCCTTTATTGCGCAATTATTTCATAAAGCTTCCTGCGCACAGATACATTGTATTATGTGTCAAAAGTTAACTAGCTGCACTAAAGGTACATTTTTGGGACTAAAAGTAACAACATACACTAAAGGTAATACAATAAATTACACAACATTACACAGTTTATAATGAAACTGATATCTTTGTTTTGTTTCTACTTTAAAATAGGAGGTAGTTTGGTGAAATAAATAACATATTTAGGTGTGCAACCTGAATTTCCAATAAAAATTTCACCAAGAATGTGTTATTACCTTTAGGGTAAAGGGATGTTACCTTTAGTGTAGGTCAAAACTTGTGTTACCTTTAGTGCAGAAAGTGTTACCTTTAGTGCAATTTATGTTATTACCTTTAATGTATGTTCTTACTTTTAGTCCCAAAAGTGTTACCTTTAGTGCAGCTAGTTACCTTTAATGCAACTGTTACCTTTAGGGTTGTAACACACGTACTTGTCGATTGTAAAGAGCGCACTTAGCGCTTTAATGCTTCTTCTTGCATATTTACACAACTTATGGATTATTAATACATGTAAACTGCATGTGGGGCAAATATGTCTTGCATGAATTAATGAAAAACATGCTGAACAAACATCTCTAACAAATGAGAACAAAACAATTCATAATTGTGTTTTCCGTTGAAATATTGTTGGAACTTTAACAAAAACGTTTGTGATCTTTAGCGACAATAATTTGTGTGGACTTCAGCGGATTTCTTGTGTGGACTTTGGCCTTCGTTTGTTTGTGGACTTTAGAATAATGTGTTTGGGCTGTAGCGGAGTTGTCGACTTTAGCGTAAATGTTTGTGGTCTTTAGCGGAGTTGTGGTCTTTAGCGGTGCCACAGACGTCGACGTCATTACTTTATTGAAGTCATGACTCAACGTCGCAGTGTTATTTTTTTGTTCGTAGTAAGTAAGTAAAATTTACGGTCCCGTAGCCAGCCCTAAAATTTAACCGAGGCAAATCCCTTTATATGGAGGTCCGGTGGCATGCACATCGCGCCCCAAATCCCACCAGCTTTGTTTTCTATATGAATAGCCTGTATTTAAGTGAGTTTTCAGTTCGAAGCACGACGTTGTTTTTTCAAGGATTGATTATTTTTGGATACTGAAGTTGTTTATATGTACTTTCCCAAAATTCGACCAAGGCAACTGCCCCTCGGTGTGCCTCAGCGTAACAACGAACCTGATTTAGCGATTATGAAATATAATTAAATCACTAAACTTATATTATTTTGTTTTCCTATTGCTAACTCAAATGAATCCCGATTTGCACTAACTGATTAGATCTATACAGAGAACTAGGTAATAAAACAGTTATTTCATGGATGTTTTTGGAACAGTCAAAACTATTGTTCCTCGGTTTCGGGGACGATCTGGGGGACAGTTGACCAGGTCGTCCCCGATACCTTTGGACAATAGTTTTGACTGTTCCAAAAATAAACACAAAATAACTGTATACTGTTCAATGAATGTGATGTCACAGCAGATGTATAATAGGTATTGGGTATTTCCATGCTCCACATGAGTTTAAAATACATTTGATACGGAAAATATGATGCTAAAATATTTATAAAAAAAAGATATAAATCTCGTTTACGTTTTTTTATGTCATATAAAACCACATACCAGTTACTAATTATGTTAGCTAGTGTATATTTATCGAATGTCTACTGCAATATAAAGATATTGTGCAATTAATAATACAAATGAATGTCATATATATGAGGATTTTATATTGTTTATTGTATAATTCACCCACGATTAACGAGAAAATGTCTGCGCTACTTTATAATTATTTCACGGAAACGTCCGAGACCGCTGTAAATTGCATCTTTATGTTGCGACGCCGATGGGCTTAATAGCATTTTTCCAAAACTGTCGAGAGTTTTATTGCTTATTTATTACATATTTATTCCATGAACCCGTAAATTGATCGAGAATGAGAGTTCTAAGAAGCATTGAATAACTGTAAATAATGAACGATACAAAATCCCCATTATTTTTACACGCACAATGACAGCCTTTGCCTTACTTTAGGCATACATAATAACTTAATTACTTCAAATCGCATTATAAGTAAGGTGAAGTTAGAAATGGATTCCTTAACCCTAGAAGCCTATCCATAGACACCAAAATAAATGTCCTAGATAATGCAGAAACCAAGATATTGTCATTTTAATTTCACGGCAGCCATCTTGGCGGCCATCTTGGACATATTCAGATTCAGAACCAGCATACCTTAACTATATTAAAGCCATCAAAAAACGTTGCGTGGACGATAATTTAATGGTCATGGCGAAAAATTGTGTTTGGCGACCCGACTATTACTTAAGATAAGAAGTGCTTTCCCCTTATTAAAATAGCAAAACTTCTGTATTAGGCCCGATTTAGAGTAATGGGTGTCGATTCCAAATACAAATGAAAATTACTATTATAAAATAATGCAGTTGCATATGAAATGTACACATGCTTTAAATTGAGTCGCATGTTGCCTTTCTTTAAAATGAGTCGCATGTTGCCTTTCTTTAAATTGAGTCGCATGTTGCCTTTCTTGCCTTCATTTGAACCATTTTTTATAAAAAAATTGTGTGGTCTGTAAAAAACATAAAAAAAAATAAAAACATATATATATATATAGGCGAGTTTTTGTTGCGCTAAATATCAATTACTCATATTCTAATATTCCTATGGAGCTCAAATTTCTAACAGTTCGTTTCGTTTACATCGATTGTGCAACTAACATACATCACTATCGATGGATTCCTGGGTAGGATCACTACTAAACAATGAGGATAAATAACATGATAGGTTCGAACCCACGACCTCTCAATATGGATTCTGTATACCTTACACATCAATTGTGTTGATTAAAAAGCTTCTTAAAAATGTAGGTGAAAAATACATATTATTTTGATTCTCTTATGTTGTCCAATGTGAATATAATTCAAAGCATGTAAATAAGAAAAAATCACAACACCCATTTTTGAAATTAATTGTACAAAACAATTGTTTCAACTTTAAACTAATTGAATAATACAAAAAATGGAAGAACAAAGATAAACATAAAGACAAGAAACATGTTTGTTTGTAAATCAATCTGCGATTTAATTATGATCCAGAAACCTCGATAAATCATTGTAAGAAATGTGGCATATAGATCTTACTTGAGTTCTCATTTATTATTGAATTTATTAAACGAGTTGGCAAAATGATATAATGCGAGGCTCTTGCCGAGCATTATATCATTTTGGCTAAAAAAATGATATAATGCGAGGCTCTTGCCGAGCATTATATCATTTTGGCTAACAAGTTTAATAAATTCAATAATGAATCAGAACGAATGTTAGATTCTATTTATTAAATAACTTATAACGTCACATTTGCGTCAGAAAACGTACATTAACGTGACGTCCGTGACGTCATTAACGTTATGTTATACCACTAGTGGAATATCGAAAATACTGAATGGTGTTATTACACTCCCACACCACATGTTATGTGATAAAAAAGTGTATATAGTTATTGCATAAAACAAGACGTGCTTGCATCCTACAAACAATGAAGTACATACAGAAAACTTGTTGTCTTTAGTGAATAACATATTCGGTTTCATTAAGAAGTGAGAACACGTTTATTATATAATTTCTAGTAAAAGAGTGGATATGTTTTCTGATTTTATATCAGTTGTTTGACCGTTACTTGTGACGTAGGCTTCATAACATAACCTCTGCTCTCCATTTCGTTTTGTTTTTTCGCTCATTGTTTTCTCGTTAGGCCCCGGGTTCAATCCTCCGTGGTGCCACTGAGTTCCGTCGGTGACCGTGTGTTCTTGGGCAAGACATTTTTCCTTAGCCTCGTCCGTCGGACGGGGACGTAAACCGGGCGGTCCCGTGTATCGGTCTATCATCCGAGCACGTTAAAGAACCATAGGAATCTATTCGATAATAAGAGTAGGGCAGGTTCCCGGATTCCTATGTATCCTTCCCCTCTCTCTGGGGCGGCTCTAAATAACCTGTACTGTGTTGATGAGCCGTTAAACAACATTCAATTCAATTCAATTCGTTTAGGGCAAAGCATTTTATTAGATACTGGGACCATACGCTACTGGTTCAATGTTCGCCGTCATATGCATTCTGTCTTCGGGATGGCTCAAGAAATGTTTACTGTTAACATTTTAAATATTGAGCTCTGCTCAACCCGAAGCTAGAGAAGCAAGCATTTTTCACTACCGTTCATGAACAGTCTCAATCAAAACGAGATTAACATTTTTTGTATTTAACGTGTTCGGCAATTTATTTTCAAATTTCTCATTTCATACTTTTTTTACGATTACAAAGAAACCTTCTGTTTTCATTGTTTATATTTTCGCATGTGAGCCATACAAGTTTTATATTTTCACTATTAACGGTAGTTTTCATTGCCGAAACAAACTTTTACAAATGTCAAGACAAGTAATTAAGAGTTAAAATTGAAATTTCGTCGTAGACGTAGCCAAAAGTAAACTTTTTCTGCATAAAAAGTAGATATAAAAGTCGAACAGGAAAGGTAGCATGCTAGGACCACATTCAACTACAAACACTCATAGAAACAAACAGCTACACAAATTACAAATGGTAATATATGACATCAGAAACATAGACGGATGCGGCCATTTTCAACTCCGCGACTTCGCGACTTTTCGCCCTGTTAATACAAGGCAAACAGTTGAAGGCGAAAAGTCGCCAACCCGTAAAGTCGAAGGCGAAAAGTCGCAAACCCGCCGTTTTGGACGAAATTTCGACTCGCAAAGTCGCCAATCCGATGTTGTAAAAGTTCGACTTTTCGCCTTGAAATTTCGTCCAAAACGGCGGGTTTGCGACTTTTCGCCTTCGACTTTACAGGTTGGCGACTTTTGTTTTGGCGACTTTTCGACTTCAAGATATATATCCCGTCTGTTGACTCACTTACAATAGTCATTTATGGAAGGCGGATGCGGACATTTCGACATTTCAACTTCGAGTTTTCGCCTTGTTAATAACCCTTTCCACAAGGCGAAAAGTCGCCAACCCGAAAAGTCGAAGGCGAAAAGTCGGAAACTCGCCGTTATAGACGAAATTTCGTGGCGAAAAGTCGAAATTTTACAATATCGGATAAGCGACTTTGCGAGTCGAAATTTCGTCCAAAACGGCGGGTTTGCGACTTTTCACCTTCGACTTTTCGGGTTGGCGACTTTTCGCCTTCGACTTTTCGGGTTGGCGACTTTTCGCCTTCGACTTTTCGCCTTGTATTAACAGGGCGAAAAGTCGCGAAGTCGCGAAGTCGAAATGGACGCATCCGTCTTCCATATAAACGGGAGGGTGGACTACCGCATTGGAACGGTATATGGCAAAAAAAGTCGCTTGTGGTTTAAATCAGGTTGTAGGGTGCACAGTATATGCTATTTAGAGCCGCCACAGAGAGAGGGGAAGGATACACAGGAATCCGGGAACCGTGCCCTACTCTTATTATCGAAAAGATTCCTATGGATCTTTAACGTGCTCGGAGGATAGACCGATACACGGGACCGCCCGGTTTACGTCCCCATCCGACGGACGAGGCTACTGGAAAATGTCTTGCCCAAGAACACATCGACGAAACTCAGTGGTACCACGGAGTATTGAACCCGAGGCTTCCGGTTACAAATTCGCCGCGCTACCGACTGCGCCACGCCAGCCAGATAAAGATATCCCCGCCAAGTTTTATTCTCTAACACACAAAGCAGCATTAATAGGCAATACAAGTATAACACATAAATGATCATGTATATGTAATACAAAGAAAACAAACGCCTAGAAAGCCACAGAAGTTTTCGGGATGTTAGTATGTATAAATAAAATATGTATGGGTTTGTCGTATACATATATAGAAAGCACCCGTAAAATATATGTCTTCTAACTTCTTAAAGGGAATGTAGCGACACAGCCAAACATACTCTATTATTGAGAGTTCTGAACAACTTGGGAAAAGGTGAAAGAATTATCAAAATCGGATGATAAACAAAAAAGATATGACCATTTATAGGTTGTTCTAAAACGAATATGGGAGCCGCCATTTTTAGAACTATGACGTCATAGTTCCATATTATCATATATGGAATATTGATAAATATCATTAAAAACAAAGAAAATCAATGCAAATGAATGAATTTTTTTTCAGGTGATATAAATCATTATTGCCATTAAGTATTACATATTTTTCATACAGTTGATGTCATTTTTTCCCTATAAATCAGTAAATTTTCATATTTATAAATATTCCATATATGGTCATTTAGAGCTCTCAAAATGGCTACTTCCATATCCGTTTCAACAGAAACTTCAAATGATCATATCTTCTTTGTTTATCATCAGATTTTGATAATTCTTTCACCCTTATTCAAGTATGTCAAACTCTCAATAATAAAGATGGTTTGGCTGTGTCGCTACATACCCTTTAATAAACATAAAACAAATATTTAACATGGTCGTATAGAAACCACTGCAATCAAACGCAATGACTTCTTAGGTCCGGACTGCACCACAAACCGAAATAAATGAGCATATTTAAAAAGTCAATGATAAGAACAATATATAACATAAAAAGTGGTGAAGGCAGAGTTGCTGTCCTGGAACTGTCAGTAGGCAATAAGGACTACAGCTTAGCTTAGCTTAAATCGGTTTAATATGTACACAACCTCGCTATTAGCCTGTCTTCAACGACCGTAGCCAGCCCTGAAATTTAACCGAGAAAAATCCCTTATTTTTGTGTCCGGTGGCATTCACCTCCGTCTCCTTGTTCCCGGGCAATGTTTGCAGTTTTAAGCATGGCATATTTTGTCGACGATTGATAATGTATCGATAATGAAGTTGTTTTATACGTATACCAAAATTCAACCAAGGCAATTGCCTAGGTGTGCCTTGTTGGACCGAATAGAGCTCCCTTCAGATAGAGCTCCCCAAGGAGCTTTATCCGTACGGATTGCTTTATCCGTACGGATATAGCTACCTGGAAATCCAAAAAGACAGGTAGCTTTATTCGAATGATAGGCATGGTCAATTCGTATTGAGATCTTCTGCTGAAACACGTCAGGGCATTATGGTGAAGTAATGTTGTTAAGTATTGTCGCTAGCGGGCATTAAGAATTACCACTGTCCGTGCGTGCGCTCAGTAAAATCCTCGTTTTGTAAATTTCTATTTTGCCCATATTCGGGGGTGCACCTTGACTTCTGTTTGGCAGTATATTCACACACATATACATTTTGTGTATTTTAAATAACCACCATCATAACAATAACATCAAAAGCTTTATCTTCATCAACATCCCTTCATTGTTACACGCAAGGAGACCACTGATAAGTAGTCCCCTATTTGTCTGCACCGGAATTGACTATAGATGTGCAACCCTTCCTTTCGTCCGTCCGTGTGCGGATCCTTCGATAACAAGCAAATTCATTGAATGTATATCCCCGCCGACGGAAGTTAATAGTATGAGGTTTTGCATTGCATTTTCAATGCTTCTATTATCTACTGGTATAGTAAAAGCTGTGTAGAAGAACGTTTGAGTCTGATGTTTTCTCTTAGGAAATGAAGGAAATTGATTTTAAGTACATACCTGTTTATAGCTCACATGAGCACGAAGTGCTCAAGGTCTCACACCACAATTAATTTTCCCATAGGGTTACTGTACACCCTTTTCCAACATCTGAGCTTCAAAGCAGGGCAGCAGACATTGTTGTTGGTTTAATATCTTCAGTATAGCCAAGACCAGTAATTTAAAACAATAAAATATATAAGTTAGCCAGGTTGGGTTTTTTTCTCGCTCATGTTTTGTGAACCCTATGGAAAATACAAAATTCATACACTATCTAGCTGAATATGTGGTGCTTCGGTCAAACAATTCTGAAATTTGAATGAAACCTCCTATCAACATGGGATTTTCTGTATCATCTGTCTTATACACTGCAGATGTATGCTAAAGCAAAGAAAAGCCTATTTATCAAATTAAAAATTGCCTAAAATTGAGAAAAAATAGAATTATTTTCTGTTTTCCTTTTGTCTCTAGGTTCGTAAGCTTTCAGGGGAGATAATAGAGGTGTGAGACCTGAAGGGTTAGCTACTGTGATCGCCTTTGTGTCCGTCATCCGTCGTCCATCGTCCACACTTAACCTTGTTAACACGCTAGAGGCCACATTGTTTCAGCAAACTTAACCAAACTTGGATGTAATGTATATGGCCAGAAGATCTCGGACAAGTTCGATAATGGGCGAGATCGGACCAGCCAGTAACACCAGAGTTATGGCAAAATAAAATGCAGTTTTTCGCCTTTATAGCACTCTAGGGCCACATTTCTTAAGCTAGTTTAATGAAACTTGGATATAAAGTGGCTGACCATAATATGTCGTACAAGTTCGATAATGAGCAAGATCGGACCAATAATACTAGGGCTATTGCCCTTTGAAATTGCCAAAAAAATGCCGTATTTCTCCTTGTTAACACACTTTATCAAGCAATCTTAACCAAACATGGAAAATAACGCAAAATATGACATTGACCTTGGTACGTGATGTCCCTTGACCTAACAAAGCATCTGGCAAACATTCAGAAAAATTAGAGCAGCGGTTGTTGAGATATAGTTGATTTAAAATGCTATGTCTCTTTACCCACTATCAAGAGACAAAAACGAAAGTAGCATGCGATTCAATTTCATATGCAACTGAATTATATTATGGTAATTTTCATTCCTTAATGGATTGAAACTCATTACTCTCCCATATTGAATCTAACAGTAGAATATGTTTTACTATTTTAAAAAGCGGCAAGAAAGTATATGTAAATATAACGATTTTTTAAGTAATTAAGTTTTAATTAACTTAATTACTTGAAGTTAGGCAAAGTCTGTCGGTGTGTATGGATAAACAGTGGCTTTGTACAGTTCATATTAACAGGTATTTTATGTGTCTTATGTTAATAATACAGTTTCATTAAATAAATCAGTAAGCAAAAAGTCTCTCAACAGTTTTCGCAAAATAAGATTAAAACCGTCTACCTCGTCTACCTAGATACAATAAGTATGTAGTAAGGCCACGTAACATAAAGATACAATAAATATGTAGTAAAGCAACATAAAGATACAATAAGTTTGTAGTAAAGCCACGTAACATAAATATGCAAGAAGCATGTAGAAAAGCAACATAAAGATACAATAAGTATGTAGTAAAGACACGTAACATAAATATACAATAAGAATGTTGTAAAGCAACATAAATATGCAATAGGTATGTAGTAAAGCCTAGTAACATAAAGATGCAAAAGTATGTAGTAAAGCAATATAAAGATGCAGTAAGTATGTAGTTAAGCCACGTAACATAAAGATGCAATAAGTATGTAGTAAAGCAACATAAAGATGCAATGAGTATGTAGTAAAGCAACATAAAGATGCAGTAAGTATGTAGTAAAGCCACGTAACATAAAGATGCAAGAAGTATGTAGTAAAGCAACGTAAAGATGCAATAAGTATGTAGTAAAGCAACATAAAGATGCAGTAAGTATGTAGTAAAGCCACGTAACATAAAGATGCAATAGGTATGTATCAAAGCAACATAAAGATGCAATGAGTATGTAGTAAAGCAACATAAAGATGCAATAAGTATGTAGTAAAGCAACATAAAGATGCAGTAAGTATGTAGTAAAGCCACGTAACATAAAGATGCAAGAAGTATGTAGTAAAGCAACGTAAAGATGCAATAAGTATGTAGTAAAGCAACATAAAGATGCAGTAAGTATGTAGTAAAGCCACGTAACATAAAGATGCAATACATATGTAGTAAAGCAACGTAAAGATGCAATAAGTATGTAGTAAAGCAACATAAAGATGCAGTAAGTATGTAGTAAAGCCACGTAACATAAAGATGCAATACATATGTAGTAAAGCAACATAAATATGCAATGAGTACGTAGTAAAGCAACATAAAGATGCAATAAGTATGTAGTAAAGACACGTAACATAAAGATGCAATAAGTATGTAATAAAGCAACATAAAGATGCAGTAAGTATGTAGTAAAGCCACGTAACATATAGCTGCAATAAGTATGTAGTAAAGCAACATAAAGATGCAGTAAGTATGTAGTAAAGCCACGTAACATAAAGATGCAATAAGTATGTAGTAAAGCAACATAAAGATGCAATGAGTACGTAGTAAAGCAACATAAAGATGGAATGAGTATGTAGTAAAGACACGTAACATAAAGATGCAATAAGTATGTAGTAAAGCAACATAAAGATGCAATAAGTATGTAGTAAAGCAACATAAAGATGCAATAAGTATGTAGTAAAGCTATCAATATATGTTTCTCTCCGAGACTATCAAGAAATGTTCATATGATGTTTCAGTGTTAAATGTGTTAATATGTAAACTTGAGGGTGCCAGTGGATATCATCAACCCGAGAATGTAATGTCGACCGAGGCGAGGATGTGATATTTATTTTATTATACCGAATACATACTCCTAATATACTAATATACTCGATAATGAGAAAAACTGTTGTTGTTTTTGAAAAAATCTATTTTTAGAACTGAGCTTTTCAAAAAGCTAGCGGGCTGATATTTTGCGCTATCACCGGCTATGACGCGTTGAGGGTGATAGCGCGAAATACCAACCCGGCAGGGTATGGGGATTGTACATGGAGTGTTTACAGTGAGGTATAATAATTGATAATACTACGAAAAGGGTGGCCATTCATCTTTAAGGATAGTGTAGTACACTGATGAATGATACATTTACCATGTTGTGTTTGAAACTCTTCATAACTGTTGCATTCTGTAATATAATAGTCCAATAATGTATATCTCTGGTATGTGTCTTGTCAGTCAAGTAACACAATTTAGAAGTTTTGTGTATTATATCATCCGGGGACCCCGTTTGGTTACAAGGCAAAGAATAGGGCCACTGCTGATCCCGTTGGAGGGGAAGGCAGAGGGGTAGAACCCCCCACCCCCAAATTCATGTTCATTTTATCATTTTTTGTTCATGCTCATTAAAGGTCTTCATCATGACCCCTGTATTGTTTCAGGTGCCATCTCGCTCATATCACTAGAGCAGTGGCAGAAAAACAATAAACGTGGCTCCAGCGTAAATGGAGTGTCTACAATGGAATTTGCAGCAACTCTGCAGTTCAGGGTGAGAAGGTTCTAGGCTCGTTCTCCATATTTTATCTAGATGTACATGGAGGATGAGCCTGACATGTTCATTCATTTTAGGCGCCATATAACCTTTCATGTGTTGGTGCGCCTTAAAACCCCAATTCAAGTATTATATCATCACGGGCCGGTATTTAAACATATGCATGAACGTAGTTATTATACCCATTCAGTTGTTTTTTTCAACTCTCACATCGAATTTTTAACATTGACATCATTATGATTTGGAATTGAACAAATACCTAAGATTTCAATTTAATCATGACCGATTTTTACGTTTTACAAACTGCCTCATATCGGTCACCTATCTCCTTTATCAGTTTTTATTATTATTAAATTTAGCGTAAAAGCCTCAAATCTGTCAGGATTAACTGTGAAGCTCTATATACGATACGTCTGGTTCGAAAGTGCTTTTGGACCAGCCAAGCATAATGCGCTCACTATAACGCATAAGGCATCATAATTTTGTCGTTTTAATAGATGAATACATATATTTCAGTCAAAGCAATCGTATTTTATCACATTTTGATCATTATGATGTCTGGAGGCCTATTTTATATAGATACCATTTTACGCAAGGTTTAGAAATCGCTGTAAAGGTGGTTATATGTTACATAAAAAAAATGGTAATTAACTGACATTAGGGCAATCATACCAGATGGGGCCATCATTATTCCATAAAGTGGTCAAGTGTTCTGTTGAAAGGATGTATCGCCTGTGCTTAATTACTGCAACAACTGTTATATTAAGACAAATTATTTATTTTACTATAAGTAAGAGGAATGGAATCAGTTATTTCAAAAAAAGTTAAACACTTTACGCCCCTGACTGGTAAAAAGGAAAGGTACAATAGTACAATTCATGGCACCCCTGACTGGTAAAGGGGAAAGGTACAATAGTACAATTCATGGCACCCCTGACTGGTAAAGGGGAAAGGTACATTAGTACAATTCATGGACCCCTGACTGGTAAAGGGGAAAGGTACAATAGCACAATTCATGGCACCCTTGACTGGTAAAGAGGAAAGGTACAATAGTACAATCCATGGCACCACTGACTGGTAAAGGGGAACGGTACAATAGTACAATTCATGGCACCACTGACTGGTAAAGGGGAAAGGTACAATAGCACAATTCATGGCACCCTTGACTGGTAAAGGGGAAAGGTACAATAGTACAATTCATGGAACCCTTGACTGGTAAAGGGGAAAGATACAATAGTACAATAATTCATGGTAAAATATCATCTGAAAAAAAGGATCATTTAATACTTTCAACATATATAACCTTAGGTTATACTGTTCTGGTAATAAATGTGTGCTAGAGATTATGGCCGTAATAGGTTTGTGGCCGTTATTGTGTTAATTATGAAGGTTTATAGCATTTACACATCTATACTGTGACTGCATGAAAATACAAATACAAAAAAAAAAAGTTTAAAAGTACTTTTACCCCTCAGTCGGTGGTGGGGTTATAAAAATCAACCGACTACTCGTTATTTAGCAGAGGGTAGGACCCCCGCCCCCACCCCACCCCGAAAAGTAATCCACCTGTTGACCGTGGGTGGCGACCCGTGTCGTTGGAGAAGGGAATCCTGATGGTTGAGTGACGTGGAGATCTGGTAGTTATCTCCGCGTTACAACACACCACTTTGGTCCGGACTTCAAATAGACGGGCGGTCAGATTAGTCCGATCTGATCAATCGGTTTGTCACGCCAGCTATACGGGATCCTAGCTTCTTGTTTAATTCACATCTCTCTCAGTCCCTGTCGTTTAATATCTTACTCATCTTTTATTTTGTCCTCTTTAAACATAATGTAAAAGGATCTTTTATGGCGGTGGTGCTAGGGCTAATCATATATTTGGCTATACTCATGCCATTTTTAAGCGGAACATAAGTGCGGCTCTTCGACTTTTTAGTTAAGGGTTTATGTCCGCTGGTGGTATGGGGGTTCCGATGCGTTTTATATGAGTATACTCTTCACGTATTCTTGGCATTTGTCAGTCGGATATCCACAGCAAATGTCCCCTGGTGGGTGAGAAGCGTGGAGAATGAATATCAATTCCCCATTATGGCACCAAAACACGCACACAAAACTACTCATACTCCTAAACGATTTCGAGAAGAGTCCGAATCAGAATTTGATGAGGATATTTCTCATTTAAATTGGCCTCGTTTTCTCAATATTTCTCTCTAGAGGATGACAAACCTATAACTAGACTCTCTCCTTTTGCCACCTCCAAGGCTTTACTTGGCATCGCCGGTGAGCCAAGGAGTGTCAATAATGGAAAACTTCTTGATGAGTGTGCCAAAAACTCACACTCTGACAATCTCCTTAAAATTCAAACTTTCGTAAACATCCGTGTTGAGGTTATTCCTCACATTTCTCTCAATTCTTCAAAGGGTGTAGTACGCTCCAGGGAACTGGAGCACTGCACTCTTGAAGAAATGAATCATAATCTCAAATCTCGAGGTGTGACTGAGGTAACGCGCATCAGTACGAGGCGGAGTGGCAACCTCATTCCTACAAATACTTTTGTGCTTACTTTCAGCACACCAAATCTTCCAAAGACCATCAAGACTGGATATATCATTCTACCAGTTGACCCCTTTATTCCAAACCCTTTTCGATGTTTTAACTGTCAACTCTTTGGTCACCATAGAGGAGAAAGATACAAGCGAGCTGCTCCTGTCCTGTCTGTGCCCTTTGCGGCCAGGAGGGTCATAGCGACTTCGCCAATTGCAAAAATTCCGCATCTTGCGTTAACTGCAAGGGGACCGACGGAGCTTTTTCTAAGGATTGTCCGAAGTGGAAGCACGAGAGGGAAATACAGAAAGTTAAGATTGAAAAGAACAATTCTTTTCCTGAAGCTAGGAAACTTGTTGAAAGCCTTACTCCGCCCACTCCATCTGGCAAATTATATGCCGATGCGAGTAGGGTTAAGAAACCAGCTAACAGGTCGATCGCGGCGCAGACCGTGTTGAACTGGCCAATAGACTCCGACAAGTTTACTACTATTTCACTCTCTGTTCAGAATTCCTCTAAAACATCTTCAGCCTCACAGACTGTCGTCCTTTTAAATAAGCCTCCTGTGGCTCCCAAACGTCTCGTGGCTTCCAATCCTAAAACTCCTTTAACTATATCCCCAACAACTCCTACATCTACTGCATCGACTTCATCTATTTCGAAATCGACGGACTCTGGTTCAACCAAGAGTCCACCAAACCAGACGAACTCTTCCAAATGTTCGTCAAATCCGACGAACACTCCCAAGAGTTCGTCACCAAGCAGAACTGCTGCCACGGACTTGACAGCAAGGAAAAAGAAAACACCCGGGTTAGCGAAGCAGTCAAAAGGATCTGATGATCTGATTGAACTGCACAACATATTTGGAGACTTGGAGATGGAGGTTGATGATTCAGCACGTCTGGAACTACCAAAATCTCCAAAGTCTCCAAGGTCTGCTAAACCCAAAGACCGTAAACCGGTACTTCCGTCTTAGTGACTTCAAAATCAAATAAGGTCACTCAATGGAACTGCCGAGGTTTAAAGCCTAATTACGATGAAATTAGCTTACTTTTAAATAAACACAACCCTGTTGCATTTTATCTTCAAGAAACTTTCAAGAAACTTTCTTGAAGACTAGTGATCTTTTAAAAACTATTCATTGTATAACTATATTTGTGATACAAGTGATAAAGCTTCTGGAGGAGTTTCGATTCTTGTGAATCGAAACATTCCTCACAGAACTATTGCGGTGAAACCTGGTTTGCAAGCTGTTGTGGTCAGTGTTACGATGCACCGAGTTATAACAATATGCTCCATATATTTACCACCCAGTTCTTCACTAGACCTTAAAGATCTAAATCACCTAGTTGCACAATTACCATCACCGTTTATACTCTTGGGTGATTTTAATGCACACAACTACTTTTGGGGTTGTAAGGATATAAACGATAAAGGCAAGAAAGTTGAGAATTTCTTAGCCAAAAATAAATTGTGTCTTTTTAATGATAACAAATCACATACTTATTTACATCCAGCTACAGGCTCTCATTCTTCCATTGATTTAACAATATGCGATACCACGCTCTTGAGTGTTGGTGACGACCTATGTGGAAGTGACCACTTCCCCTTATTTCTTGAAAATATCGGCCCACCACAACGATTGAAGCTTCGCAAAGCCGATTGGGATATGTTTCAATCTCATTGTGAGGAACAATTAAAGCCTTCCATTTTCGAGGATGTCGAAGACGCAACTGTTCTTTTTACCAAAACCCTTCATGATATAGCTGACCAAACTATTCCAAAAACCTCGGCAAATCCAAAATGCCCACATAAACCATGGTACGAGGAGGACTGCAAAAAGGCAGTCAGCGATCGTAAAGCTGCATTGAATGATTTTAACTTGCGGCCAACTCAAAATAAATTAGATACTTTTAGAGTTTTTCGTGTGAAAGCCCGTCGTACTATTGAAGATAGCAAGAGGAAATCCTGGAGATCTTATGTCTCTAGGCTGAACTCTCGCTCATCTCTTAAGAAGACGTGGGACATGGTCCTGAAAATAAACGGTAAAGGTAATTATAGTTGTGTAAATCATCTTAAAACTGATAGTGAAGATATTACATCGGTCATGGATATAACAAACACTTTGGCAGAAACTTTTTCTAAAAACTCATCTTCTGAAAATTGTCAATCAAATTGTCTAAAAAATAATAAAAAAAGAACAGAAGAAGCTGAATTTCAAGTTGAAAAAATTGGAGAAATACAATAAACTGTTCACTCTCAAAGAACTTCGAGAATGCCTTAAAAAGGCTCATGATACATCAGCTGGTCCTGATGATATCCATTATCAATTATTAAAACATTTAACAGAAACCTGTCTCTCTACACTTCTTGATATATTTAATAAAGTTTGGGTGACCGGAAACTTACCCGATTCTTGGCGGGAAGCAATCCTTATTCCAGTCCCCAAACCTGGAAATGATCATACGGACCTAATAAATTATCGCCCTATTGCTTTAACGAGTTGTATATGTACAACCATGGAACGAATGATTAATGAGAGACTCGTTTGGTACCTGGAATCCAACAAGCTGATAACAAAGTATCAAAGTGGATTCCGACGCCAACGAGGCACAACAGACAATCTCATTCGATTTGAATCATTTATCAGGGAAGCTTTCGTAATAAAGAACACTAGTCGCTGTATTTTTTGAATTGGAGAAAGCTTATGATACTGCATGAAAGTACGGTGTCATGAATGATCTTTATGACCTTGGTCTTAGAGGCCGATTACCAGTTTTAATAGAGAATTTCTCAGATGATAGACAGTTTTGTGTCCGAACGGGTTCAACCCTATCTGACATTCATGAACAGGAGATGGGTGTGTCACAGGGCAGCATACCCTCTGTCACCCATTTTAATATAAAAATTAACAGTATAGTTAAATGCATTAATCCTGGTGTGGATTGCTCTCTATATGTTTACGACTTTGTTATGTTATCGTGCAAAAAACATGGACACTATTGAGAGACTACTGCAACAATGTCTGAATAAACTTCAGACCTGGTCGGATGAAAATGGTTTTAAATTTTCTAAATCTAAAACTAATTGTATGCACTTTTGTCAACTACGAAAACATCATGAAGACCCTCATCTAAAACTGAATGGGTCACCAATACCAGTAGTGGATGAAACACAATTCCTTGGTCTTATTTTCGACCGTCAATTAACGTTTATACCACACCTTAAATACTTGAAGGCCAAGTGCCTTAAAGCTCTTAATTTAGTTAAAGTTGTTGCAAACACTAATTGGGGAGCAGATCGTAAAGTACTTTTACAAGTTTATAGATCTTATCAGATCCAAGCTGGACTACGGCTCAATAATATATGGATCGACTCGCAAATCATACTTGCAGATGCTCGATCCTATACATAATCAAGGATTACGACTCGCTTTAGTTGCCTTTCGTACATCACCAGCCGAAAGTCTATATGTTGAAGCTAATGAACCATCACTGTCTCATAGACGGGACAAATTAGCCCTTCCATATGCCATTAAATTAAAATCTAACCCTTCAAACCCAACTTTCGATAATGTTTTTAATCCTAGTTATGAACCTCTTTTTGATCGAAAACCGAAGTCCATTCGACCATTTGGTCTTCGTATTAAACCAAAATTAAGAGACACTGAAATCGACCTAAATTTGATTGCCAATTACAAAGTATCATAAATTCCACCGTGGACTTTGGAAACACCAACAATTATATTCGATCTATGTAATTGTAACAAATCCAGTACAGATCCTACTGTCTTTCAAAGCAAATTTAATGAAATTAAATCGAAATACAGTAACTTTCAACATATATACACAGATGGTTCTAAAGACGGAGATAAAGTAGCCGCAGCAGCTGTCGTTCACAAACACAGCATAAAAAGCCGCCTGCCTGAAAGGGCCTCTATCTTTTCAGCTGAACTTAAGGCAATTGAACTTGCCTTAAATTATATTCAGGAATCTGATGATGACCATTTTGTTATCTTTTCTGATTCCCTTTCATCTCTTAAAGCCCTGGGTAATATGAAACATGATAACCCAGTTGTACTTCAACTTTTAGAAAAGTATAATTCTCTTATAGTTGATAATGTTATTATTTTCTGCTGGCTTCCAAGCCATGTAGGAATACGTGGTAATGATAGAGCTGATAGTGCTGCTAAAGCAGCATTAGGTTTACATATATATAATGCCAAATTACCTTATACTGATTTTAAAAGTTGTATTTATTTAACACATATATTCGTAACTCTTGGCAGGCCGCTTGGGATTTGTCAGTCAACAATAAACTCAATTCAATTAAACCGTTACTCGGAGAATGGCGTTCTTCTAGTAGACCCATTCGTCGAGAGGAAGTTGTCCAAGCCCGGTGTAGGATAGGGCATACACGTTATACTCATTCATATTTATTACAAGGTGAGCAATTGCCAGAATGTATACCCTGCTTTGCACCGTTGACGGTCAGGCACATCTTGTTGGAATGTGTAGACTTTGATCCTATGCGTCAAAGGTACTACAATGTTAATATTATGACCGAGTTGTTTGATACTATAGATTTTAGTCTTTTTTTAGATTACCTGAAGGGAAGGAAGTCAGACTATATAAATCATTATAATATGTTCTTGTATATATTTACTTCTTTATATACCCGTTTTGGGGTATTTGTTGATTTACTTGTATAGTTTATAATACTACCATATCATCCCTTATTTGTAAATAGTTTTATCATTATATATTTACATTACTTTTTAATTAATCCTTCATTTCTTCATCTTTCTTCAGTTTTTTCTCACAATATGACCTATTTATGTGTCGACGTGCCGTAAAACACCATCCATTCATTCATTAAAAGTACTCATCCTATTAATAGAAAGGTAACATAAAAAACCTGGGTTCACAACGTCCTTCTACTTCCAGCAAAGAATGCATCACAATATATACTTAACGCCATTAAAAGTGCAAGTTTGTTTTATTTTGTGTTTATTTTTAATACATAAATTTGATCGGTCACCAGATTTTTAGGGAATGTAGATAATTTCTAACATGTACATAACACTACAATCGATCTTGGAAATAAACACAAAATAAAAAGACTTGAAATTTTAATGGGGTTATTTTTTATTTGTTTGTTTGTTTTATTTTTATAACGTAATTTTCAACACATTTAAGGTTATATATGACGGTCAATTATTTGTTGGAGGCTGACCACCCACTTTTCCTGGGTAGAACCAGTACTGTACACATCCTGCCATCCGTAAGAATCGACACTTCTTCACTTACAAGTCGAGCGCCCGCAGTGGTGAGAGTCGAAGGTCTACAACGCAACTTTGCATGTTAGGCATTACGTTTAATCATGTCAGTATACATATTTACCTGTATAATATCTCACTAAATAATTCCCTCGAATATGACAGTATGACGAATCTCGGAAAAAAACAGTAGTAATGTGTACTCCGGTTTTAGATTATTTTTAAAAACTATTTTATGGGCATGCTTTTATTCTGTTTCACTTGAGAAGAACACCGGTCTGAAATTGGAAGAACAGCAATTAGACGACACATACTGGTATGTAATTGGATGTAAAGCAATTAAACGGCAATTAAACGGCGTAGAGGTCGAAATATGAAACCGACATTGAAGTGGAGTATAAATGAAGATGCAAACCCTGGAGAGAAATTCTAGAATGTCACCACTAAAATTTAAAAAAAAACAAGTCCTAATGTGACAGCCTTTTTGAATTTGTGTGATGTGAACGCAAACAGTTTAAAAGGAAATAGAGATTATTTAACTGCTGGGATCGATTATAGGGAAATCATTTACGAGATGGTAAACGTGAACAAGAACTTTTTTCACGAAAGAGCGTATGACAGCGAGTAAAAAACAACACGACTACCATCTAGTGAAAGATTTCCCTATAATCAAACCAATGCAGCAGTTAGATCTAAATAATCTATTTACTACATTTTAAACCAGTTGATGTATAATGTTAACCTAGATTATTCGCTTTATTGAAAGTTATCGACGGATGACGTATTGTTGTGACAAATGGAACATACTCACCATCATTCTTTAGGCATATTTTGCATGTTTTCAATCTTATATTATCAATTTTCACAAACACTCGTCTTATGCCACTATGAATTTGACTAATCCATCAACTTAAATGTGGCCTGCTTGAATTAACGAATATAAAGACTGCTTCTCTCTCTCATGGAATTCTTCAGGAAACAAATTATTATTGATGAGATCCAATTATGGTGTGACCTTTGGGTAATAAAAACTTTAAACGGTTTAATAGAAACCAGCAGCTTTTGGTCGGAAATGCAATTATAGAAAAGAAGAGAAGACATCAAAGGCTTGAAAGAAACCAGCAGCAATTGTATGCAACGTCAAGGAGAAGATGGATGCTCTAATAACATGTTGAAAACACTTGATATACTGCCTCTCCGGCACTACAGTTATCTGACTTATCTGAACTACTTCAACCCGGTAATAAGGTGAGAGACAGATTTGTCTCCAAACAATTTAATAACCACAGGATCCGAATGTGGAATTTCAAGTTTTTCTTCAATAGTTATAGCTAGCTATTGTACAAGCAGCATAGTTAATCTATCTCGCAGTAGACCACAAAGCTGGTTTAAACAAGACATGACCTGTCAATTGTCCTTACAACACAAACACAAACAAATAAACAGGACTTCAACACAGCCATCATCATCCTAATGGCGGTCCCCATTTAGGCGTTGGTGTCCCATATGGTATATGGAAAATATATGCTCTATGGTATATGGAAAAAATGATTTGTATATATGGAAAAATAGCTAAATTAAAAACCTAAGGTGGCATATGGAAATAATAGTTTAGAAAAAAGGCTCATATGGCATATGGAAAGAAAAAACAGTGACTCCTAATGAGATCAACCGAAACCGGAAATCGTTTAGGCCATAACAACTGCAAACCACACTCATATTAAAATATTAAAAGAGTAGTAAGGAGGATAGTAACAAGGACCTCAAATCAAACACCAATATAAGGCAAACACAGAAACTTTAGATTCAAAGATCAGAAAAGTAGGTATAAAATGAAACACAAATGTAACAAAAAAGGAAGCAAAACCATCAACAACTATTTTTAAAATACAACCATTCAGTATTCAAATTCTACTATGAAAAAGTGCATTTTAGCTCTACTTTGCACTACAATTTGAGCTGAAAACCCTTTTGACAATATATAATTAATTATGTCTGTTCTTTACAACGATAGTGGAGAAAGCTACATCGAAAATAATCCTTTCCTTCGTAAATGACATGGCGTTAATTCAATTATACCTGTCTCTAAAACAAGGGGTCAGTGCAAGACTATTGTAAGTACATATGAATAAAGAAGGAGATACAATAGTTTTGCACTGAACCCTCGAACATATCTTCGCAAAACATATATTTTGATTTCTTACAGGTGAAATGTAACAAGAAAGAAAGTATAACCAGCAACAACTATTTTTATAATATCCCTTACGGAAATTGCATATATGTTACTTATATGTCGAGATCTATGTTGCTTATATGTCAAGATGTATGTAACATATATGTCACTTATACTTGGCTTATATCTTTCACTTATATGTGACATATATTGATTTTAAATGCAAATGAGATCTATGCCGCTTATAAGTATGCAAATGAGATCTATGTCACTTATATGTCCAGATAAGTATTGCAGTTCACTTATATGTCACATATAAGTGACTTATAAGTGGCTTATATGTTTAGCTGGGATGTCAATGCTGTACATATAAGCAACATATAAGCCACTTATATGTCACATATATGTCACATATAAGCCACTTATATGTCAATTATACTTCACCAGACAGAAGCACATTTAGTTTCTTGACCACCTGCAGGGATTGATTTCTAGAATCTGCAAGGTCATCCACTGATCTTGTTTTCTGTGGTTTCCTGCCGCAACAAGATCACTGCTTAGCGGGGTATACACATGTAGCCTAGCAGGGCATATACGCCTGTGGTTGTCAAGGTTAAACCTATTTCAAAGGGAAATAATTTTAAAAAATCACAGTTATGGTCCTTTTTTCGTAATTAACACATATTCATTGGCTCATGTTGAAAGATGTGTGCAAAGTTTCATTGTTATACATCTAATACTTTGAAAGTTATTAGTCACAATGAATCACTTGTAAAAGGCAGTTAAACCTGTTTTCAAGGGGTGAACAATTCAAAAAATATGAACCATAGTTATGGGCCTTTATTAGATGCATACATTGGATCATGCTAAAGATGTTTACAAAGTTTCATTGTTGTAGACTTTCAAGTTATTAGCCAATCAGTTGTCAGACAAAAAGTTAACGGACGGACTGGACGGACTGTCCGACAGACAGATGGACGGACAATCGCCAAGACCTAATATACGCCCCTAAGGGCGTAAAATATGTGAAGAAAGAAGACAGAAAGCATTTAAACTTTGAACATAATATTGAGGTTTAATTGGTATCTTCTTTTTACAACACAGAACTTCAGCAGATGTTTCCACCGCAGGGCTTTGATCCAGCAACCACCTGTAATCAAAGAAAATATTATAATGAACATATTAAATTACATAAATGGTTTTGAAATATATAAAATATAATATACTTTTCAAAAATCAGCTATATATGATATCTAGCATATTCATCATTATGGTTTGTTTGAAATGAACAGAATGGTGTTTTAGGTCATTTTAAACCCATGTATGGCCATATATGACAGTCGATTTTTTTGTGGTAGACATACCATCCCATTGTTCCTGGGTAGAACCAGTACTATAAACCTCTCACCATCCGTAAGAAGCGACACTTCCTCCTTGGACAAGTCTAGCTCCCAGGGGGCGCTAACCCACAGCGGTGAGAGGCGAGAAAGCTTCAGTTGTATCGTCTTTTCATGGAGGCACTTATTAAAATGCATATGAAGAAGAAAAAGGAATTGAGTTAATGAGATGTAAATATATATATATATATATATATATATCAGCTTTACTCCAGCTGTTCCTGAAAACATGCAAGCCCCAAAGACAGCACTTTTAAAAACATATGTAGGGGTAGTTCCATTAATTCCTTCTGTAGGGGCTAAATACAAAAACAAAACAAAAAACATTTCTATAATATGGGGTTGTCTTTTGGGTGGAAAAATGCTTCTTGATGTATTTTTCATGCAAACTCTAACCCAATTAAAATAATCTTAAAATGCATGCATTCAATTTCGAAAAGCATGCTGTTGACGGTAAATGTCCAGTGAAATTTTAATAATGCGGGGAAAAAAAAGAATTCCCACAAATTAATTCACGAACGAGAACTCTTTACCAATTTCGTACGCAAATTGATAATGACATTGTAACTATCATACTCATACTCATTTTGATTTTAATAGTACAATCAGTAATGTTTCAGTCCTAGGAAAATAAAAAGTGGCACCTAGTTACACTGATCTTAAGACAAAGTGCCTACAATATCATCAAAGACATTGATTTGGACATTAAACTTGTATTGTTTATCATGTCTGTCATCATCTCAAGGGCATAGCTATAGTGTTCTATAAACCCTGTATCTGATATCAAAATAACATATCGGTAAATCTAAATAATGCTAGCCAAAATCTTAACTAATCAAATTGTATTTTTCATTCTTATTTAACACACTGACGGTAATACTTTGTGTTTTAAGAGCTAAAAGTTACAGACATTGTCTCTTTAATGGATGTCACATGAGCAACAGATATAAATATTGCAGTTCCAGCGATTACAAACAATAAATAAAACCTTTTAGGTTTTAATCAACACATTTATTACAGCACACTTATGTGGGTCTATGAGATCATGTTTCTACACATACTTTTCATGAGTGAAAAAAAGAAGTTTATTTGCTTGTGCTCAATATCTGCTTTAATTATGGACAGTGTCGAGTTACAGTAATAATAAAACTAGCTCAAAACTACTTACTAATAATGGCATTCACAATCGTGCCGTCTAGTGGTGCCCTTGATTTAGTACCCTTCACACAACTGTTTCTCAGTGTCTCGTCGTCATAAAACACAATTATCAAAAGCCTTGCCATGGCAGTTCCACTGTTTTTTGCCTTCTAAGGCAGGCATCAAGCTGTGCTACCGATAGTCTCACACCATAGCCAGGAACCAACTCGACTTCATGTGTGCTGGAACTCTAAATGAAACAAAAAAGAGGTCAACGACCTTGAAGCTCTACTGATAGGTTTTGATAGCTAGATCAGCATTCCTGTGAAGTTTCATAAAAATATGTAACATAGTTTCAGGAGTAGTCGTTACAAGTTTTTACTATATAACTCTATGTAAACAAAGTTGGCCACTGGCGGTCATGTTTAATGTTGAATCAAAATAATTTTCGACAAGGATCAACATCATGTCATGGTGATCATTTTAGAAAAAGTCCGATATCAATATCACTTACAGTTGTCAAGAAGTAGTTGCTACAAACTTGTTTTTAAAAAATAAATTTTTAGCCGTGGTGGCAAACTTAAATTTCAGGCCTATCCAAAATTTTGCTGGGATCAATTAGACATCAAGAGCAACATTCTTGTGAAGTTTCATGGAAATCTGTCAAGTAGTTTCAGAGGAGTAGTCGCTACAATTTTTTTAATATGTAACGCTATGTAAAAAAGATGGCCGCTGGCGGCCATGTTTAATGTCAAATCAAAATAGTTTTCAACAAGGATCAACATCATGTCATGCTGATCCGACCAAATGTGACCTATATTTCGATAGCTCGAACAGACTAATGGACAAATATATACCCGGACAACATTGTAATCGCTAAATCGAGATCCGTAAACGTTGAGCCCCAACAAAAATTAGAACTCTATAAAAGAATATATGCCTGCACTTTATACCTACATTTTTTTAAAAGTATAATAGATTATCATTAACACGTTTTTATTACATTTTCATCGGCAAAAGATTGGAATTTCTCAGCTGAATATTATTAACTAACTCCGAACACAAAAATAACTAACTGTGACGCTCAGTTGACGTCAATAACGTGGTACTGACGTCAACGTTATCCGCTGATAACGTTCAACAAAGCGAATAATTTCGGTTAAAATCATGCAAAAACTGATTTAAAATGTAATAAACAGATTATTTAACTGCTGTGTTCGGTTATAGAGAAATCCTTCACTTGATGGTAACATGTTGTTTTTTCACTCACTCATACGCTCTTTCGTGAAAAGAATCACACGTCTCCCATCTCATGAAGGATTTCCATATAATCGATCCCAGCAGTTAAATAATCTGCGCAGTATCATCAGTGAATATTTTTAATTATAAATATTTATGGAAGATACTCCTTACTTTGAAAATGTCAAGCAAGACGTATTTATAGACCGATACTTACAGCTTGATATGCAGTATAAATGTCGTCATCCATGGAATCGATACTTTCCACTTGCTGGCTCACTGACGGAATATTCTTCTGTGTGTTTGGTGTCATTAGTGAGTTTGTTGGTGGAATATTCTGTGTGTTTGGTGAGCTTGTTGGTGAAATATGTGTGTTTGATATTGTTGGTGTAGTTATCTGCAGCCTGTTAAGTGGCATTGCCTTTTTGTGTGATTGGCTGTATTTGTGAGGTGCGCATATTATGCTGGGTGTTCAGTGGAATGGATTGCAGTATGTTTGCAGGTGGCATTGATGATGTGTTTTGCATAAGAAAGTCAATCTTCTCCTCTAATTTTTTTTTTGTTCCATGATTTCAATTTGGGAAGCGCAAGAGCAATTCACTGTTGAGCACTGGTCTGTGATAGAGTTTGCTGTTGACTGGTTGCTTGGTCCTTGAATTTTTCTCGTGATAGTCACCAGGCCATTGAGTTGTTTAGTTTATTTCTTCCTCCCTTCACCTCCAGTCCTTTCCTGGGCATATTTTAAAAACCTTTTAATTTCATCCTCCACAAAGGTCTCCACCACTTGTCTGAAAAGGAAAGAAAGATATATATATGAACAAATTTACTGAAAAGGAAAGTAAGATATACGAATCTGTTTATTTACACATTTAATCTGTCAAAAGGCCACGGCGTACAACCATTTCATGCTGAGTGAAGAATTTACAAATTGCGTAATTACGCGGAGTTTGGGTGATAAAACTACTCGGCGTGGGAATCGGCTCTCGGCGAACTTACGCTACGATACTTCGCGTATAACGGTTACGCCACGATACTTCGTGAATACAAACTCGGAGTTCGCCGAGTCGAAACTGCACAGGTGAAAGGTGCAACACTTTATTACTGCAGTAATTTTAATGCATAATTATTCAATTACTTTAAAAAAAGCAGAAAACTATTTTTTATTTTTGTTTTTTGAAAATTCGAATGCCCGGATAATGTCACGATAATTATATGGCGGTTCCTATTACCGGCTTCGCGGCGACAACATAAAATACAATTAGTAATTACTATACTGGAAATTACAATTATTATTTAATCGGTGTTTGTAAAACGATTTACGATTCTGCTGTTGATTATTATTATATCGATGAGTTTTTTAGTAAAAATAAGCAAACAAATTGTAAAGAATTCCGGGTCATAAACCTGTTGTTAGTGCCGGGGATTATGGGTATCCAAATTATTTATGTCGGTCTCAGGAGAACTGATTTTTTGACAACAGAAACGGAAAAACATTTGATTAAATGCATTAAAAGTTTGAAATCCATATTTTTTTCGAAATGTCAGTGATTCATTTTGCTCTGCGTCCCGCGTCCTAGACGCACATTTTTTTCTGAGGACACATCATTCTTAAACATGTGCGTCCGATGGACGCATTGCTCGAAAATTGTACAAGTGGTAAATAACCGTTTTCGATGTGATAACAAGAGAACAAATATAACACGACACCGGTTAAAGTAGAATGAATCACAATGTAGTACGCGTATTCTGATTGGGTAAAAACTATTTGTCATCCATTCAGTAACAACGTTCTACTAACTGTTGGTGTTCGCTTGTATGGAAATTCCTAGACTGTGTCATGGTCCTTTGCGCTTCTCTGTTGAGATAACAGAATAGAATAGACTAGGAAATCCCGGATGATGAACACAAAATGCCACCGAAGAAAGTTATAAAAAATTACCCACAATTAAAATATTTAAAGTTAAATTGACACTTGATTGGCATGTCAAACTACTCAGGACTAATTGAACTGTTTAAAGTTTGTGTAGACTGTTTGCAACCATAAAATAAAGAAAAAATACAGAGATTTTTATGATGGTGATTACCCGTTACAGAACCGAGACAACTGCGCCATATAAGCACATATTCTAAAAGAAATACTTTGTAAAACAAAGAATGGTAGCAATATATAATAAGGAATAACATACAGTTTTGAAACTGTATGCACATATTTTGCTGATGTTTAACAGAATTGAATGTTGTTTAACGGCTCATCAACACAGTATAGGTTATTTAGAGCCGCCCCAGAGAGAGCGGAAGGATACATAGGAATCCGGGAACCTGCCCTACTCTTATTATCGAATAGATTCCTATGTTTTTTTAACGTGCTCGGAGGATAGACCCGATACACGGGACCGCCCGGTTAACGTCCCCATCCGACGGACGAGGCTAAGGGAAAGGGTCTTGCCCAAGAACACACAGACGGAACTCAGTGGCACCACGGAGGATTGAAAGCCTCCAGTTACAAATCTGCCGCGCTACCGACTCTCAACATATGTGAGTCCCAGCGACTCATTAATGTAGACTTCAAAATGAATTAGTGAATGTATTCATTATATTTATCAGTCATGTCAACTTTGCACGGCATTTGTATTTTTCTGCCAATTGATTGCTTTTTTCAAGCGCGATGTCGGACAAGTTGTCGGAAAATTTAGATCTGTTCCCAAAAAATAAATCGCCAAAGGTGTGAACTTATGGTTAATTGGATTCTACAAGGAGCGACTTCGTGTCCTTTCGCCACGTGGATTCGCCAAATCCAAACATTGACTTGGCATAGATTCGCTTGGCACTCAATAGGACCAAACTCGGTGAATCGAGTAAAGTGTGTGCTTCGCGTGAGCTGTAATGTACATGTTGCCCTCTACAGAGCTAGATTTAATACCTTTAATTAATACATTACCAATTATAATTTTGCAGAGACATGTGTTCTTGAAGGGAAATTTCCATTCATATTGATTTTCGCCACACACATTGCATGCAAGATCTCCCCGTAATTCTTAATTCAAGCATTCTTTGATCCTAAAAGCCTTCTTTTTTTTATCTTTTTGTGTGTGGCTTTTTAAGCAGATGAAATATCAAAATCGTAAAATGAGCAGGCAAGGTCAGAGAATGCTCGGATTATGTGGTGTGGTGTGGTGTGGTGTGGTGTGGTGTGGTGGTGGTAGTGGACCGGTGGTGGTGGTGGTGGTGGTGGTGGGGGGGGGGGGGGGGGGGGGGGCATAAAAACCTTCCTCCGAAACGAGGCTGCATTGATAATCAGAAATTGATTGTGTGCAGTATCTAAAAAGAACATTACCGTCAAGAGACTGGTCGTTGGAGAATATCTTTTGAAAAAAGGATAGAAAAACTTTAAAAAAATATGGGCCCATTCTAGCCTAATAAATTGGCTCCTATGCAGTCTTTTTTTTTATTCTGACGTTCTATGTAACTGCATATACGCCTAATTTCCTTTGCAAAAAACGCGACTGGAAAAAACGCTCGAACACCCATGTGATTTTCGAACGAAATTGAGCAGCTTATCAGACTTATGTGCGTAAACCATGACGATAATCTAACAAAATAATAAGTATTTACCATTTACTTTCGGTTTTATTTTTTCCGAAGCATATTTTACATAATATATCGGTTTTTCGTAGATCGCTATACATGTGTATTGACAATATATTGACAAGTGCGCGTTTCTCCCAACGTTGCATGCGCATGCGCATAAGTACACATTTTCCACTGTGGACAACGTGTCACGAAACTGCGTTGTTTATAATGTACCTAGTATAAAGTTTTCAAGTCTTAGGTTAACAAAAGGTAATCGGCGAAGGGTGCCGGGATATTTATTATATATTACCCCTTCAGACATTCTCTTAAAAGAAAAATTAAAAAAATCTCGCTTGTTTTATAGCCTGATCTGGGGGAAAAAGCACCTAACCATAGACCTACTGTATGTCCATGACCTAACTTAAGCTTGTTTATTTGTTTTGTTATGTTCATTTCATTTAGTGTGTAGGGGGTGGGTGAGTTTACGGGTGGATTCAGGGGGCGACCCACTAAACAATCTGTAAAATAATGGAAATTTATATTAAACAAGAGCTGTAGGAGAACAGCGCAGCTCGACTATTCAGAGAATTAATAATAATGGTATAGCAGTATATACCATCAGAAAACAAGGCTAAAACAAGGTGAGGGGGTGGGGGTGGTTATAGAAACTCGGGCCGATATAAAAATTATTGTTAGAATCTCATACAAATTATAGTAAAATTTGGGCAGGGTGACATTTCATATATTTTTATCAGTTTTAATCCAAAGTTGCTGTCATTAAAAAAAAATTGTGGTCGAAAGGCAACTCGGGGAGGGAGGGGATACCTGGCGATTTTTTATTGTGGCCTCATTTCAGGATGTTTTTTTTTTATTGATATTTCGTCTGTGTATCTGAATTGAATCTAAATTGCTTTATATGTAAATGATTGCGTTCAAATTAAAATTTTAATATCCAATAATGGAAGATAAATGAAAACAATTTCCCTCCCCCTGTCTTCCATGTGAGGGGAGCCCATAAACCAATGGGGCCGGGGGGGGTGGGGGGTGCAGGGCGGGGGCGCATATTGATATAGTTGTATATTTGATTAAACAAAACAACACGGACATATGTAAAAAAAAAAAAAAATCGGGTGGTGGTGGGATGGTTGTGGGGCGAAACATATTGATAAACTGATAAAACAAAACAACACAGATATATGCAAAAAACACCAACATTCGGTGGTAGTGATATGGTGTGTTGGGATGGTTTGGGTGGGGGTGTGGGGGTAACACTCTTTGACCAAAACAACACAGAATATGTAAAAAAGAAAAAAGTTTCCAGTAGGGGTGGAGGTGGGGGAGGGGCGTAATGGGTGGGGGTGTGCAACATAGCTTTATGTGTAAGAAACTGACCAAAACAACACAGAAATATGTAAAAAATATATATATATATATCGAGTTCGAGTGGAAATATAACAGCCGTAACTCAGCCGTTACTGGTCCGATCTGGTTGGTTTCGAACTTGGCCAGTAGAGATAATAAAATTTACCAAAACATTACAGAAATATAAAAACATATATAGTTTAGTCTTGAGTGGGGGCGGTGGGGGGGGAGTTTAGTGTGTGTGTGGGGTGGGGTGGGGGGGTGCGGGGCGGGGCCATAGCAATATATGTAAGAATTGACCAAAACAACAAAGAAATATGAAGAAAAAAATAGAGATTCGAGTCGGTGGGGGCGGGGGAGGAAGATGGTGGGGGACGGGCAACATAGCTATATGTGTAAAAAATGACCAAAACAATACAGAAATATGAAGAAGAAAAAATAGTTGAGAGTCGTGGGAGGCGGGGTGCCAGGGGGTTTGTGCGGGGCGGGGCGGGGTAACATAGATATATGTGTAAGAATTGACCAAAACAAGACAGAAATATGTTAAAAAAATAAATAAACAAATTGAGTTTTGAGTATGGGGGGAGGGGGAGGGGAGGGGGGGAGGGGGAGGGGGTGGAAGCAACATAGCTATATGTGTAAGAATTGACCAAAACAACCACAAAAAATATAGTAAAAAAATAAATAAATGAGTGTCGAGTGGGGAGTGGGGTGGGGGGGTGTGTGTGTGTGGGGGGGGGGGGGGTGAGCAACATAGCTATATGTGTAAGAATTGACCAAAACAACAGAAGAATTGACCAAAACAACAGAAATAAGTAAAAATAAATGGAGGGGGAGAGGGCTGTGTATGGGGTTGGGGGGGTGGCGGGGAGGAGGGAGCCCATGTCCAAATATGGGTGAAGTACAAATAAGATGCATAATGATATAAGATCCCAACCAAAATTATAACTATATTATACACAGGAACGTTTAATAGACGTTCATACACGTTCCTGATATACACCAGCTTACATGCAAACCTAGATCTGCCTTTATTGCACATTTTATGGGCCTTCACAATTTGGGTTCCATGGGAGCCAGAATTTGCGAAGGCAACATTACTTAAGCAACCCTTTACAACATACTATAAGGAAACCAAGTCCCAAATTTAGTTGAGCTAGGATGGGGCGTTGTGATTTATATCGTGTGTTTGTAGAGCTGAACATGGTGATTTTGTGTTCGAAAACAATAACTGTCACTAGTATTCAAATCCCCCATCCACCACCCCACCCCCCACCCCACCCCACCCCCAGGGTTTATGAGATGACGAGTTGTCCGTTGTCAGTTGCCCGTCGTCGTCCTTGTGAACACTTGCAACTTCATTATTATTATCTTTACCAAACTGCTAATTTTCATATATTTTATATACTCTTTATTACTGTAGAATAATAAACGATAAAACAAGTAATGTTAACAATACTATAAATAATAAAATATAACAAAAAATTTAAATCGGCATGAAATATGTGTAGTTAAACACACTATGTAAACAATGTTTTACGATTGTAGCAATAAACGGTTCTATTCTATTCTATCGACGGTGCATGTTGGGTTGCGTATGGTGATCTAATATGCGCATTGAACTCTGGGTAAGAATTTCAAACAAGATGCGGTAAATTTGGATAATTCGGAAATGTGTCAATATATTCGTGATAAATTTGGATAATCTGAGATATTCATCGTGGCAGGTAAATTTCGAAACACCAATCGACTCAAAAAAAAATCTTCTTTCAACCTATGCATATATAATATACAAACAATGCTGTTTAAAAGCGTGAAACCTTCCCAACAGATTCCGTTGGAAAGTCCAGTCGTAAAATGTGCAATAATCAATACACGTTGATGCTCGCCAATACGAAAAATTTCAAAGAGCATTAAACGTGTATTTTAACACACTAGGGCCCATTCCAACGAGTACGAAATCGATCGGGATTCGTTATTGTTCACAATTATTTTACACATACTTTTCCCATCAAACAAAGTAATACTGACTTACCACTTCGAACTTGATCACCGTCGCTTATGGAATATCGAAATAACTGTACTTAAACGATTTTATACACACATTTCTTTGTAAACAAGACACAATCTCAGTTTTTCGCGTGAAATTTTATATCCCTGCATTTGATTGGCTTGGTCAGCATTTCCGTTAGTGGCCTCCTAGCGGATATCCAGGGGAGGAATAGAATAGAATAGAATATCTTTTATTTTCAATTATGGGCCATCACTGGCATAGTACATAATAATTTTGACATATATGCATTAGGTTATAAAATAACATAAACTTAATTCTGATTATACAACACAATTAAACATAAGTAAACATCTAATTAGATAAGGCATAAAACAACAATAACAGTTTATCAATTCAATTCAAGAACTTCAACAAGTTCTTACAGCTGTTAAGTGCACATTATATTTATGAAAAATCCATGATTTTTAACACTAACATGACAGACCTGTTTTGTTACTTATATTACAGTTCAAATGATTAAATCTCATGGTATAACATGTGTAAATAAACCCTGCTGTTCTATTGATTATATATTCGTCTTCATTACATAACAAGAAAGCAAACTGATTTTTGTATCATAAAGCATTGAAATTTTTACATGTATTAGAGATCTCTGTTGTAAATTCATTTCTTACTGAAGCATATTTTGGACATTCCAACATAAAATGAATTTCGCTTTCAATTTGATTAGTATCACAAAGTTTACAGAGTCTGTCTGTTAATGGAATATTCTTGTACCGACCAAGTTCTATTTTGAATTTTATGTGCGCTTAATCTTATTTTAATAAGACAAGATCTTACCTTAGGATCCTTAACAACATGTAGCATAAGTACGCAGTTTTCCAGTATTACCCTCAACACATATACTGGAGGTATTAAACATCTGTTATAAACTTCCGACTTCGAATCATTAGGATAAACGTTTTACGGGTTACGCTGCCTTTGCAATATACGACATTTTATTGTTGCAATTAGTCCTAACGTACGTTACTTGCAAAACGAATACTTGCAAAACGAATTCCGCGGATGCAATTCGTCAATATATATGTAATTAAAGAGGACATTTAAGGAGTACAGTATATAATTCTGCAATGATTAATGGCGTTATCTATCACATCTTTTATTTACCTTCACCTCGTTAAACAATTATATGATTGATATATCACTAAGTATATATATATATTTATATATATATATATATATATATATACATATATCCACAATGTTGAAAGGTCAACCTTTTATCAACGTCTATACAACGTTACAATTCTAACGATGTTCCAACGTTGAGAACGGAAACGTTGAATCAACGTTGATACAACGTCAGTACTCATATCCATACAAGTTGATGGTTGAAGGTTGAATAGGGCAACGTTGATTCAACGTTGAAGTAACGTTGATCGACGTCGTGACCAGAATCCAACCACATCTCAACGTTGAATCAACGTTGTGTGCCCACTGGGCGGGGCGCTTAAAGGGGCGAATACGGTACATTGTTTTTAAATAAATGCAAACTAGTTAAAAGTTAAGAAACTACTAGATTAATAATTTGAAATGTAAAGTTCAATGACTGATAAATACTTTCAGATTGTCGTGTATCCCTTTAATGTGTGTAAACATTGGTGTATTGGGATTATACCGTTTAAGTTTGACAAACAGACTGTCATGATGTGATTAAGAGGAAATAAGTGCATCTGTTGTCATCTTTACCAAAATATTCTGTATGCACTGCTGTACCATGCAATGGTAAATAAATGATAAAAATAAAAGTTTGTATTAAAAATTATTTTTTATCTTAAAACCCGTTTTAAATGCATGTTGAATGTCTCCGAAATCTGGTAATAATGATACCCACATTGTCATATCAAACTGTGCAAAAATTGAAATTACAGAATTTGTAAATATTTCACTTTATTTTGGACTTAGAAAATTACAGACATCGGCAACTAAGAAAGTGATTAGAAAATGACTAAGTTTTCACTTATATGCGGTAAATGTTGTATACAGCACTCCTGTACAACTATTTGACCTATGTCAGATCCGCATATAAGTGACATATATGCGAGTTATATGTCAAAATCAGCTTGACTTACACTTGACATATACATATAACTCACTTACTCAGGATTTGATGAGACTTGTAAGTGAAGTATAAGTGACATATATGTCGCATATAAGCCGCATATAAGTCGCATATATGTCGCATATATGTTGGTGTATGTAGATTCGGTAAGGGATAACCAACAAATTTATTGAAATACTTCAATGAAAAATATTTACTTAAATATACGAATGAAGTCCAAATAATATTGGTAAATGTCCCTTTAATCTGAATTGTCAAGTGTCCCTTTAATCAAAGTTGTCAAGTGTCCGTTTAATCCAATTTTACTTCAAGTCTCTCCTGGTTTATTAATTTATTACAGTCCAAATGTCCAAATAATCCAATAATCCAATGTCACTATATGAGCACAATATTTGTTTGTCCTCTAACAATTTATTTAAATTCACAGCATCCAATAATTTGTAAATTCTCAAATAAGAAAATGAACCAGATACTCCACTTTGAATACTAATACTGAAACGAAACCCCAAAATATTTACTAAGGTCGGCTTTATATACCAACATGGGAATTCTAGATCAAAGAATGTTCTGTAACAATCTACACATCTAAGTATATAAACACTAATTTATAAATTACTAGAATCAGCTATTTATACGTGTGCTATTAATAGAAACAATCTGACATGTTAATCCAATAAGCATTTACGCATATATAGCATTATCTACATGAGGGTAACACAGAACACAGTCAATCAAAAACGCACATTAAAACAAACGAGAATTACAATGTTAATAAGCAAGGCATGTGACATCACAAACACAAACGTGTTGACAATAGGGCTACCGCCTTGTAACGGTCAGTGGCACAAACGGCCTCTATTTCTTTTTACCAGGTTCTAGGGTACACCAAATCTCACACTTACCCTATTTCATCTCAATAAAACGGAACAGTGTAAATAAAGATAACCCGCCAGGTTAAATTCGCTAACAAACAAGGCAGCATTAATGGGCAATATAAGCATAACACAAAGATGATCATGAGTTTATGAATATGAACACTAAAGCCTAGAAAGCCACAAAGCAAATACTCAGTGACTAGGCAGAAGCCAAACCAATGCGAGAACAAACCATTAATGGTACGACAAGATAAGACGTAAGACAAAAATCAAACGCTACCGTTCTTTGAGGATTTAGGTGGACGTCATCACAGGCCCACAATCTGTCCGGTCATCGCACAATCAAAGAGGAAAGCAAAGTGGCAAACTATAAATGGGCCAACCATTAACCGTGCGGTGCGTTGCAAAATGAAAGGGTCATACTCTCTTTTGATAACCTTTTTAGCAAGTGTAATAAAGAATGTATGATCATGACTAAGCAGCTCACGAAGTTTGTAAATCACATCACCATGGAAGTCATGTTGTGATAGTCCTTGTCGCAGAAGAGTTCTTAAATAACTTTCACTTTTTATATTTTAAAAGTAGATCCGGGTTACGATAATAATTTTGCAAAGGTTTTTCGAAAGTTATGAAAACGGTAACCCTGTTAGAGTAACTTTTTAGTTATACAAATGTTGCGAATATTAAGTCCTCAACACGACTACAAGCTCTAGAAAAAAAGAATAAGTACAAACATTGACCCCATAAGAAGTAGCTCCGGGAACATCCCCATCTAAGTAGGGCTAATTAACAATATCTCAAAATTAAATGTATCTCTCTTGTCGTCGACTTTACTAATTATTTCTGCATTAATGAAACACTAATGAAACAAGTAATTAAACACTCAAAAGGTTACGACGTACATATATAAATCCAATAAAACAATTAATACATACAATGTTATTAACGGAAGCTAGTTTTCAGACTGATATATTACTGTATTTGTTAAGCGAGTTGACAACTTGGTCGACCAACTCGTTTAAACAATGTGCTCGTCGAGCGTTTAATTTTTTCCAACTTTCACAAATGTAAGATTCTATGTATCGTATAACGTCAAAAAGCGTGTATTAAGGACTTATTGCCCGACGCTAAATGATCGAAAGCTTGCTTATTTACTGTTAACATTCTACATGACCGATTAGCTCAGATATATAATCCGAGGCCCAAGTAAAATTTTCTCTTTGAAAAGCATTGGTGCATTGAAAAGTATCTAGGGTATAATAGTATATAATACTTCAAACTTTACTTTTATGAAAAAAAACACACAAATTAACAAGTTAAATGTATTAATACAAGACGTTGTCGATAATTCATTGTTTTAGAAGAAAAATACACGCCAAAACGCAACTATTGAAACACCGGCGTTTATGTTTGCTTTTATATGTTGGTTTCATTCAAAAGCTGTATTGGGAGTACCTCATGAACTGAACTAAAATTGAATACCACCATTTTCTTATGCAGTTGTATGTGTAACAATGGGCTGGAAATAATCCTTAATGTGACCATATGGAAGTAATCTGAGTGTGCGTTTGTGCGTGCGTGAGTGCGTGTTTTGTGTGCTTTCTAATATTTTATTTCACTCAAATTAGATTTTATTACGCTATATTGCATATACTAATTAACGTACATTTGTATAATAATTTATGACAAGTTGTGTTTGATCAGAGAAGTACCTTAGAGGAGAAATTATATTTTACGAATTTGCCATCGTGCTTTTCGAAAACATTTGATTAACCATTTTCAAAACAACAATCGATATCATATATACTGTTAATCGAGCTATTATTTTGACATGCCATACTGTAACGTATGTATATGTTGTGTGCATCGTGTGCACACATGTCCGAAAATATATGTGCATACATACTTTTGCATATTAAATAACAATGTCGTTGCGTTTCTGTTGTTTTCTTTGCTCGCTTATAACCTATGGTTACATGGATATATTATTCTTTTTTGTTTTATTGTTATATAATTATCATAAATCATACTACTATCGTATGTAGTAATCAGACCCAGGGAAACAGCCCTCTTTTTCTAAAATATCGCATTCAAGGACCAGAATCAACCAAAAACACGATCGACAGAAACAACATAACACAAAAGTGAATATTCTAAACTGACGATTTCTCGATTCACAGCGATTTTAAAAAAGGTAAGCGTGGCATGTATGTGTATTACTTGTTCCGTTGTTGAAATTATCTCGGATTGAATTGATTGACTCTGGTACATTCGGAGAATCGCCACCGATAACGGTGAATATATGCTTTATTTTGTTCCACAGTGATATATACCTACTTGGAAATCGCGTTTTTCGAAGCATTTTGACTTGTCACAGAAACGGTTTCATCGAATTGTATTCAGTTTTCGGTTTTAAGACTACATCTGAGGTTCCAACCAGCCCAGATTTGTGGATAATTCTTGGAATTTGGCCAGTGAAATAATTGATGAAAACAGTTAGGTATCAAATGTTGACCAGAGAGACTTTCACACCTTGTCTATAACTACAGTACTCTGGGACATGTTTTCAGGAAAACTTAAAATATGTTTGTTTTCAAGAAATAACACCACATATTTTTTATTTATTATTACTATTTTTTTAATTTTTGTTTGAGTTCCCAACACCGATACAGCCACCTGTGAGAAAAGTGGTCTGCTTTACAATATAGTAGACGTTGTACATACGCATACACACTATACACTTCATATAAATAATAATTTAAGATTTTAAATCGCAAAAATAATAAACGTGTTCGCACATTTAAAAGAGATGAACTCCTTTCAGACCTCAAAAACATACTTTAATTTGAAGTTTGGCGACCAGTGACAGTATGTTTAATTGATACGCAACGAAGATCACTGACTTAGTTATCTTTATTTTGGATATGGATATAGTCCACTTGCTATTTCCCGTATATAACTACCGTGATGTGATCTTCAAAATAACAACGAACGTATTACTAGTATTTATCACATAACATGTGGTGTGGGAGTGTAATAACACCATTCAATATTTTCGATATTCCACTAGTGGTATAACATAAAGTTAATGACGTCATGGACGTTACGTTACTGTACGTTTTCTGACGTAATGTGGCGTTATAAATTATGTAATAAATAGAATCTAACATTCGTTCTCATTCATTAGTGAATTTATTAAACTCGTTAGCAAAAATGATATAATTCTCGGCAAGAGCCTCGAATTATATCATTTTGCCAACTCGTTTAATAAATTCAATAATGAATGAGTACTCATGTAAGATTCTCTATTTCAAAAACATAATCTGCATAATAAACAATTGATCTGTTTAGGTTTTCTTGTCGCCGTACGGTATGTTAGTATTAACTTTCGTTCATATGATTCTTAATCATTATTGTCACCAGTTACACCAGCAGCATGTGCTTCTTTAGCATTACACTCATGTGCAAGTTACCTCTTACTGAAACATAGAATCAGCTTTCCACCGGCAAAAAGAAACATGGAACCTCGGCCAAGAAGAGAACTCAAAAATGTCAATCGATTCCCTCGAATGGATCTCCGGCCGAGAGCGCAGAGCAGACATAAATATATGGATATTGTCTTTTCATGACATTAACGGTGTATTCTCTTGTTCTAGCTTTCGTCAAGTCAATGAGTATTTGCTTTGTGGCTTTCTATTTGAGCATCGTTTTGTTATACTTATATAGCCTACTGATGCTGCTTAGTTTGTTGGAGAATATAGCCTGGCGGGAACTTCGTTATCTACAATATGTCCCGTCTAACTAGGATTACTGTATGGTACGAGTGAGGTTTGGTGCATCCTGGAACCTGCTTTTATCACCCCGCACCCATCCCCACCCACCCAGCGGACCGTTTTATGTGAATGCTTTATTTCCAGTAGCACTGGTAAATCTTCCTTAGTTTTTCATTTAGCCTTAAACAATTTGAGGGTCTTAATACCAACTAAAGCTTTGACAAATTCGAAAACCACCATATTGTCATCGGATAGTAATCAACAAATAATCCATGGAAACATCATGAGTCAGAGGTCTTATGTTGTTCATATATCATAAACTTATGTTTCTCTACCAAGTTTAGGGTAAAATATTGGCCCTAATCCGCGGTACCAGTTTAACCACAATGTCGTTGGTTTTGTTGTCGTTGATGTGGTGATCTTGTTTTCGTTTTTGTTAAAAAATCATTTTTCCCCTTATGAAATTATCACATGTGAGGACTTTTAGCATTGGGCATGTTAATGTTATTTTTGCTGCTGTTGTTGTTTTTGTTGTTTTCCTTTAATATTGCATTGTCGTCGTCTAATAGAGGGTGTGTTAAAAGTCGTGATAATGAATTATCCAGTTTAGCCATAGCCTGAAGTAGGAGGAATCATTTTTGGACAAGCCAGATATAAGGATATGCCGGCATAAAGGGAAATAGAAAAATATATACTATTCGTTGAAGTTGCTTTAAAATATATTTGATACTTGATAGTTTCGCATCTAAATCTTGACTTCAACCCTTTTGTGTATATTTCGATGAAATTTTGTGTGAACATCAAACAAAGATGTTATTAAAAGAAAATCATGCTACAATTGTTAGTTCTTTCTTACTGTCTCAGATTTTGCAGGTAAACAGAGTGGATACTTTTTATTTTTTCTGAGTAAAGATAAATTGATAACATGATAAGTGGACAGGCTATTATGTAACAAACCGTGATGGAATGCCATCAACACCACTAGATTTATTTAAACCGAGTTTATTCAAATGTTTTAAAACTTTGTTTTCTAACACAATTGAAAAAAAAAAGTAACTATTAGGTATAACACCTTTATCAGCATAAAAACCTGTTACAAACTTCTTCCCGTATCTGTTAATACACTTTCGCAGATTTTCTATAAATATAATAGCAACCATTGTATAACATGAATTAAATTGTTCAGCTAAGACTTTCAAAGTACAACCTATTTTCTCAAAACATATGTCACCATCTATTTTAAGGCCACTATTACTTGAAGAAGTCAAGTAATTACTTGAAGAAGTCAAGTAATTACTTGAAGAAGTCAAGTAATAGTCCAGTTCTGGCTGCACATTTTTCTAACCCTGTGACATTTGGCGCCCAACGGTGGACCGTGACTGAGTAAACTTCGAGAAACATGCAAATGATTCTCTGTACCCATGGAAATTCGAGGACGAATTTCAGTCTGTATGGGGAGTGTGTCATGGTTATGGATATCTAACAGGTAGATTTATGTTGCATTGTCCGGCCGGTTAGCTCAGCCGGTAGGGCATCGGAACGGTAGTCCGAAGGTCCCGGGTTCGAGCCCCGGTCTGGCTGCACATTGTTCTAACCCTGCGACACTTCCTTAGAGGGGAGACCTAGTTCTTTTAACGACTTCCACAATGATTTAGAATCGTGTTTATTTTCTTTAAGTTAATCCGCAAAATAGTTCTTTTTAGCAGTATATATAAGAGCCTGTGTTTTGTTTCTTAATTTCTTAAAAAGATTATAATTTTCATTAGATCTATCATTTTTAAAAACATGAAAAGCCTTGTCTCTTGCTTTAATACTTTGTAAAATAACTGTGGTGATCCATGGTTCAGTGCGTTGTTTAATTCGAACTTCTTTGACAGGAGAGAATGTTTTAGACTAGTCTGAAGAATGGTTGGCGAATTCCAGGCGGGAGATTTTTTTTTAAAGAGTCTAACGGATAATGTTTATTACGGCTGTATGCCAGCATGATCATGAACATTTACGCTTGATTGCTGCGCATGATATTATTTTAGAAAAAAAATATGGCGCTTCGGCTAAACGTATTACTGAAGCGAGAAATTCACGTACTCTTTATCCCAAAACAAATATTATACATTACAATTATTATATACTTATTTCTCTCGTGCAATGAGCGGTCTGACCGTACAATATATTTCCGTATTGGACGCACGCGCGTTCATTTTTTTTTTATTAAATCCGTATTGTACAGTACACGATCCCCATGTTAAACATGTTAAACCGGTAAAATGTTCCGAATGCATCAATATCACATAACTGCTTTACACGCCTATATACTTTCGTTGATGAAGCGCTTAAATGAAAATATTTGTTGTCGTTTGCTAAAATAAAAAGAAACGATACATGTTAGTCAATTTAGATCATTTATATTTCTACATCGAGAGAAATAAGTATATAATAAAAAGGTCATTTAACATTGTTCTGTACAATACGGTGATATATTTGGACTCGAACCCAGCTGTCACAACCATATTGGACTCGACTAGCGGCTGGTCCAATATGGTTGTGTCAGCTGGGTACTCGTACAAATATATCACCGTATTGTACAGAATAATGGTAAACAACCACATATTATACAATATCGAAAAGTACGACTAAACGTGTTTCCATCAGTATATAATATGAACAAGGCAAAGCCTCAAGACGGGTGAAGCTAAGTATTGCCTAAGTTTTAATTTTAAAGAATGGGCCATACTGAATACTGAAACAAGTTGGCCAAAATATATGATGTGACGCTGCAACAAGTTTAATAGAATCAGTAGTAGATAGGCACAAATGTGAGATTCTGGTTATGATATATAACTTCAGAAAAAAAGCCTCACAAGTAACATTTATTATTGCAGCTGCCCATGTATTAATAACGTTGTTGTATGTATTATTGCAGCTGCCCATGTATTAATAACGTTATTGTATGATGAATTGAATTGAATTGAATTGAATGTTGTTTAACGGCTCATCAACACAGTATAGGTTATTTAGAGCCGCCCCAGAGAGAGGGGAAGGATACCTGCCCTACTCTTATTATCGAATAGATTCCTATGGTTCTTTAACGTGCTCGGATGATATATTTTTGTGATTTTGAATCGGTCTTCTCCGTCCGACATAGAACAACGGAATTACCTCGTTCTGTTTTGTATTTCGGTATTTTAAACATTACGGAATTCAACGATGTACACTGAGCTAAACGGAAAAGACCGAACGATGCTGCGGCCTGCACTTGCATATTAATTACACTTGTGCCATATGATAAATATATCATGGGGTTAATACACTCCCACTGCAGAAGTTATGCAATAAAAAAATAAAAAAAAAATACTGAAAGTAGAAGATTATTGAAATAAAAGTATTGCTGGTAGAAACTATAACACAAACTATGCATGCATAAATCAACTGCAGTCACTGTATCTCAAATTTCAACTTAACTGAACGGTGAAACAGTTTAAACTGAATGCAATTACCTTAACAATCAGATATGTGTCATGTGTATCTTGCCATCATGAGTATCTAGATCTAGGCTGTCTTTGTAGATTGTTGCAGAATTTGAACATTGTGTATGATGTGACATGTCTGACTTTGTTTTGAAGGATGTTTTGTTAATGAAAAGGTTAGCGACTGTCATGTCACCCACCTTGCAATATTAATTTATTTTAAATTACTGTATATTTGATATTAATAATAAATAAAAGGTAATTAGCGACTAATGTCATCCACTTCCAAATATTTTATTCAATAGCAGTATTGGATCAATAATTGTCTCACCCACCATGTCTGACTTTGTTTTGAAAGACGTTTTGGTAATGAAAAGGTTAGCGACTGTCATGTCACTCACCTTGCAATATTAATTTAATTTTAATTTCTGTATGTTTAAAAATAGTTTATTCAATAGCGACAGAGGATCAATAATTGTCTCACACACCATAAAACGAATTTAAGGTTTGTAAACTAAAAGTAAGCAACTGTACCACTTACAAATATGTAATCCTGTCAATTTATTTAAATATTTTTAGTGTCAATAATACATGAAAGTTTGGCGACTGTCATGTTACCCACTTCCCAAATATGTGTTTGAAATGTATTACCTTCAATAATAAATGACTATTGATTTTGTAAACAAACTATATAGGGACGGGCCGTAACTAATGTTGTAGAACTTGTGACCCAACCCTTTTGTAAAACTAATGTAAATGTTGCAATAAAATATGCTGACATCTACTGTAAAAAAACACACCAAATTACTAAATGTCAAAGTTGTGCAGAGAATACATTTACAATGTTATTTAATATCTTTTGAAATCCCAAGATTCATCTTCTGAATCAGAATTGTCAGACGCATTTTCTTTAAGAATGGTTGATTTGCATACTAATTTAAACCATTTTTTTTTTAGATAGTGATTAGGATGAACACCATCATATAAATCTTTGTAGGAATATTTCTTAATTTCTTTTTGTTTCTTGTTTAATTTACCTCTATGTTTGAATGGTGTTTTTAACAGATCTCTGTCAAATCTGATTGTCTGAATATGGAGCTGAGTATTTGTGCTGCAAATGTTTGAATTGATTTTTTGTAATGTGTGTTTCTAACTGTTTATGCATTTGTGATATGTCATGATCAGTGAAGATAGAGTTTGTTTCTTTTTATTTGAAAATCTCTGTAGTAGCGGAGGAAATAACCAGAAAACAGTTCAGATTGTGATACAAGTATGATATTTTGAACAGTGCTTGCAAATATTATATTCAAATGAAAAATATCCTGAGCCAATTCAATTTCGATCATTTTCAAGATGGCGGCCAAAATACTGTAAATATAAGATACAGCTGTATATTTAACTAATACTTTCTCTGATTCACTATATGTTGGCTTCGACTGTAAAACTAGCAATCAATTTGCAAATATTTCGGCATGATTATTCATTTATTCAAAACAAAAATATGAGTATACCCCACCCACCAAAAACTATATGTTCAGTCTATGCTTTACATTCTGTAGTGGTTATCGGGTATTCATATAATTGCGGTTATAAACATATTAAAATATACATAATGATATCCGGAGGCACTTATTAACGCAACACACTTACTTACTCTTTGCGGGGTATTATACCACTAATTATTTTCCCCATAGACACCAATGTTAAAGTGTCACATAGTAATGACTTGCTGCAAATTCAACTCAAGTATGGATATTGCAGCAGTGTAATGTTCATATAGAAAACTAATTTTCCACTTGAAAAATCACCAGAAAAGGTGGGGTCACAAGACATGTAAGAAGTTCGTAATTGTTTACTAAACATGTCAAGGGTACAGCTTTTTTCATTGATTGACTGTTTTCATTGCTCACAAAGTGTAAGCATAGAGTCGAAATTTCAAAAATGTTCGAATTGTATATCTACTTTTATATTTAGTCCTAATGAACTAAGTTCAAGTTTGCATTCTGTCCAAATTGTCACGCATAGCTATATACATGGCACTGTACACGCCAAAGTAGCACTGTAACATTTGCAACTGCTACATGTACGGTTTCTTTTTTAACAACCACATTGCCGAACTGCTTGACATATATCTGAAACGCGGGACAGAGTTGTCCAATACGGTTCCAGTGGTCACCAGCATATATGCAGACCAATTAAGACGGATAAAGTATAACCTGATCTTTAGTATTATGCACCTGCACCTATCAATATTTTACTCAACATAGGGTGGGGGCGGCGGGACATTCCAGGGGATTAGAAAATAAGATCCCCGTGATAGGTAGGAAATCATACACAAACATGGAGAGTTTGATATAACCCCTACCCTGCGGAATTATACATAAATCTTGCCCCTAGTGATGGGAATTAGACAACAAATTTGCACATTTGTTTAATAACCCCCGGGTATGCACGCCCCCACCACCTCCCCCGCCCTAGGACCACACACAGGTGCATACCTGACTGAGACCATACACATCCTGATTGATAGCCACATCGATATGCAAGCTGTATTAATGTAGCTTGTTGGTGGTATTGCGTAATTTCAAGAGTTGTTTTGTATAATGGCTTTATTTACCATCCGTTTACTGCTTGATTTATTACACATAAACATGTAATTTCTCCCAAAGCATCATAATCTGATTCATCAATACTGCTAGGCATGTTGCTGAGGTTTCCAGTGTGTTTTGCTGCAGTTTCATGTATATGTTGGACAAGTTTGTCATGCATAATTTCCCCTTTCCCGTGGAAGGTTGCAATGGTTTAGCAACACGTGAAAGCATGAAATAAAGAAAATGCACCGGCCTTTGGACATAACTGGAGCATGCTGTAATGTATGCATATCCATTTTAAATGCTCCGCTCTTCCATAGGCAACCCAAAGGTGATATATGCCAAAGTTCTTGGAGCGCTTTGATGACAACCAAGTCAGTGTCAGAGCGGACAGTATAATTTCCCTACACCCGTTCTTGAATTTATGTTTTCCACGTATACGCATTTGTGTGTCAGCCCCTACGTGGTTACATGGTGCACGTTTATCTTTCTCAACAGACACGTGACCTGGGTTTTTTTCATCTGCTGTTACAACAATTGGCTTTGTTAAACATGCCTACGACTGATTTTGCGATTAGCAAAAACAGTTGTTTTATTTCGAGATAATCGTAAAATGTTTTGACAGTTAGCCGGCACTTTGCTTGAATCTGAAACATTTGTCCTAATACCTGAACCTCTGGTATCCCTCGTACTACTTAATGTTTCAAAGTATTACTCATATAGTTGAACAAATTCTCCGATATCGCTCTGCCGAGTTTGACATGAACTAAACTATCGAAAAAAGAGATTTTAGTCATTTTATTTACATCGATTGTTCCGGACTTGCTTGAAAGATATAACTGTGTAGCTGAATCAGTCTCAGAATCCTCTGTGAGATATGCAAAGAAGTTATGTTATTGTCTTTAATCAACATGCAAAGAAGTTATGTTATTGTCTTGAACCAAACTTCCTTATTGATGCATTACAGTCTGCTACTCATTTATCTACAACCCATTTCTGATCAATATTAAAATGCTGCTAGAATCATCAAGGAATGGATCTCCATTCTTAAATGTATCCTCTATATTTTATTTGGATGAGGAAATTTCATTTTCACCATAGTGAATCTCAAACTGTTCTACAAGGCTACACATTTTTGTAACTGAAGCCATCCATCTCCTTAAAGCAAATAGATTATCGGTCAATCATATTTCCCAACCATCTCCCTTAACTTGCATTTTCTTTTGTTCATGAACTTGATTAATAGATTGCTGAAAACGCTGAAAACACGTTCTTCGGTTATACTCGGAAATGTACGCTTTATAAACTTAGCTGCACTCACTGGATACTTGCCGATCAATCAAATGAATTGGAAGCCGTCCAGCATGACCAAGGACAAATACGTAGAGGATGAATTCTGAAGTACACTTTTTGTCTTACTGATTATTTTTCTCTATACGAGTGCACACAGTACAGAAAAAAGTACTTCGCAATCAATGACCTGATTCCATAGTTGAAATTGTGGACCTTCTTTAAATGATATACAGTACACTATTTGTATCGCCATCTCAATGTATGGTTGGCATACATATTTTTCTTTAGCTTGTAAAAGGCACATTCAGTTATCTGATTCTCTTTAAATTGCTTTTGAAGCATTTGAATCAGATATAAACGATTCGGCAGTATCATCTGATTCGATAGGAGCTTCAGAGGAGACAGTTATCCAGCCATTGTATTTTAGTACATTACATCATGTTACAAAGTAACTTCAAAATTGCCATTTCGATGTGCAACCATTCCATTATAATAACAATTACCGTTTGTACAGGATTAAGAAACGCAACCATATTCTTGACCATATCCTGTCCAGATATCCATAGAATGGTTGATTGTTGCAATGGAGTGCGCTTGCTCTTAGAATAACGGCAATAACGCTGTGATAGTGTGACTTAAAATGATGAAACCCGCCTAGAGGCGTGTGTGTGTGTGTGGGGGTTGGGGTGGGATTTCTTAAAGTATGTTGTTTGCGTATGTATTGTTTCAGTTTAAGATGATACAGACATTGCATACTGCATTATAGACAATTTTTCTATCGTACTGATACCCCAAAATAACGTTTTTAACAGACGTAAAACAATAATGTCAGAATTATGCTACAGTCCAATTTGTGTTCAATGCATTTCATTAAAGAAACTAACCCGCCAAATAACGGCACAATTATACTACAAAATCGCTTATCGAAACTCCAGGTGTTCAGGTCATATTATAATGTATATGTGCCGATTATATGTTTATTCACGGGTTCTAATACCCGTGATTGAATATGTGTAAAATAAATTAGGCGTTCTAGTTTTGGGGTTTTGCCTGGTTGGCTAAAGCCGTTTATTTTATGTCAATAGAGTCTGGATTTTCAAAATAAGTAAGTTATATACCTCGTCGTCAGTAGGTTTAGAAACGGTGTACATATTTGAAAAATTTGCCAGTTGATAGCGTGGTAGTGATTTTAAAGAATAGCTTCGTAATATGTATGGGTGATACAATCAATAATTTTATTTGAATGTAAAGAAACCTTAAATGTTTGGTATATTATAATCATTCTTATCATTGTAATCGGATATATAATACAATGTATTATATAAAATTTATGATATATACGAATATAGTCTGACTAAGAAACTGTTTGAAACGATAATAGCCTTTCTTTAGTATATAAACAACGCATTATACAATAACGTTTTACTACCAGCTTTTGCATAATACTTTGATATGGTAACATTTTTTGAACTTTAAGGTCATTTTGGCGACCATTTTCAAAATGCGTGACCATTTTGAAATAAGGTGAAAATGAAGTGGCTCAGGTTCATAGCATGATCAGGACACCCTAGAGGATCATTCTGCCAACTTTCATGCTTGTATCACAATTTGAACTATTTTGCCAAATATCTAAGTTATTTCCTCCGCTAAAGGTTTTCATTCAGATTGGCGGAATTGTTGTAAACTGAATTTTTAATTGGCAAGGTGGAATTTTTTTGGCAAGAATTTCATGGGAAGTTGTCATGTTTAATCTGCTCTAACTTTTGAGGTGAGTAATTGTAAACAATCTCTGTCACTCCTAAATGTTCAATTTTTTCTGTTAGTTGATAAATGCCATTAGAAATTATCAAATTTCATGTATATATAATGATTTAAATTGCTTTTCAATAGCATATTGTAGGGAGTAAAGTTTAGCACCGAGTTTTATCAAGTATTTGATATTATAGTTTTCAACAGAAAATAAATTATTTTTGTTTACATAATCCTGAAGGCCATAACCTCTTGAGTCGAACGCGACATTTAAAGTTTCTCTTTCTGTATCCATTGTGTTTATCGTGGTATGATTATTATGTATTATATATTTGGATATTTGTATGTATGTATGTCTTGTAAGTACTGATTGTATTGTTATGTATGTCCTTGATCCTATAAAAGTAAAAGCAGTAATATTGTTAGGTAAATTTAGTTAATATTGGTATGCTTGGCCTTGATTGGTGGGCAGAACCATAGTAAGTGATAAAGCAATGGCTTACCATGTGTGAACTACCATCAGTTAAGCAATTGTAATTTAGCAACTTTTGACTAGATAATAGTTATTAAAATATATACTGGTAAAAAATTATTTTTTAATCTTATATGAATATGATCATGACGTGTAAATAAATGTTTAAATCAGAAAGGTTATTGATGATATATTGTACACCAAATGTAAGAAATATTGTAGCATTAACTTTTAAATACTAGTAAAAAATATGCATACACAACCTTATGACCCGAGTGTAAACCCTATCAGACTGCACATTCAATCATCACGATATAAGTCATGAACTTATTATTTACCAACAACTTATAATAAATAATTAACATTATAGAAATCAGTTTGTAATTTGTTACAAGTCGGCGTATACAATTGTGTAAAGATAAAAAAAACGTGAACTCTTTGATACACAACGTTGTGTGTGACATAATTATGACGTCAGATAACGTTTTGGCATCAAATGACATGCTTTTATGACGTTTTGGCGCTAAAGTTTGTCTGACGTAGTGGCGGTTTTATGTCAGTCTGAATTATATTTGACGGTAATGTGATAAAAAGGATCTTCAACTCGTCCCCATCCCATATAAGATTTATGAAACCTGTTATAAATAGCAAAAGGCTCGTTAAAATGTAAATAAATCATAACTCATTTCAAAAATCTTATATAAAATGGGGACTCCGTTATATTCAACTGTCAAGAAAGTTCTGTACTGAAAACTTCATGTAATCCTCCACCTCCATAATTTTTGAAACAATTAAACAAATAAAATGGATTTATTACTTTTATTGAGTTAGCGATTATCATATCACCCACTGAAAATTTAAGACTACTGTAACTGTGTTAGCGATTATCATATCACCCACCCACCACTAATGTAAAACTTTCTTTTATCATGACGTGGGAAAAAAGTAAACAAAAAAACAAGTTTGTCTCATTCTTCAAAATTAGGAACATTACATTGTAAGTTTTGAATTGAAAAAAGGAAGTCATCTGTTAAATTTAGATGGTTATATTCATGTTCTGCATTGAAGCAGAGTCGTTTTATCCTTGAAATTTCTTTTGATCTTGCTTGAACACTTTTTGTATTAACTTTATGACAAATTCTGTCTTCATTAACAAGTATGGATGGATGCCAAGCAAAATCCGTCTCTGTAGTGTTACTTCCTGCAGACTTTGCTCGTGAAAGCGCAACAAAAAGAGCTCCTGGAGTTCTTGACTCAAAATTTCTTGTCCCAGGATTGATAACAATATATCTGTGTGACTCGCCAACACCAACTGTTAAACCCTGGCACTTGTGTATGGTTGTTGCCCATCCAAGTGTCAGAGGAATTTGTTTTCTTTTACAGAAATGGCACGGGTAGGCAATCTTTCTTTCAGCAGGAGTCATTGGGACAAGTTTAGGATGAGTCTCAAGAAATGCTGGACCTGAATATTGTGGAAATTCCACCATTACGCCAGTTGGCAATGCTTCTGATTTTTTAGTTATTTTCAGGGGAAACAATGTCAACAACTTTTCCAATACCTCCATTTTATAAGCCATATGGAATGCACAGAATTTGCATAGAAAGATGATAGACAAGAGTCCACTGGATTTGTTGCTGTCAGCAGATGTCGCATGCTTCCTTTTGCATTTGTCTTTAATTTTTGCAATTGGGAGGATTTTGTTAGCTTGGAGAATTTTACTTTTGTTATGATTCCAAAGTTCTGCATGTGAAGGAAATACATGCAAACCATGCTCTGACATGTTTTCCAGTAACTGAACACCATACTTTTCCTGCAGGTTTCTACTTTGAAACTTTTGTAGCCATTTTGCTTGGTCTTCTGTGGCTTTGTACTCTCTTAATGTTAGTAAAATATTCTTGAACTCGTTCACATCACTGTTTTGACGAATGATGGTTTTCAGAGCTATAGCTTGTGAAAATTCTTACCAAACAAGAAGACCATGCCGTGCTGCAGGCAGTACACTTTTACAGTCATAGACAGGCGACTCTTAAACTGGAGGAAGCTGTACATCATCACCAAAAAGACAACTACTGGAAGTCCTCTCCCCCATGACTTGTCACAGTTTGAGCCTTTGTTTACTGAATAACGACAGTTGAATTCCATTCAGCCTAAAGTAGTTGCTCCAATCATTGACCTTTCATCAACAAGCAAGACATAAAGACCTTTGCACTTTCTTTGCAATTCTTCACCAAGTAAACGCTGTGGAGGGGTAAAATATTTGCATTTATAGGTTGTAGAACCTTTAAAAAGCTGTGCAGTTTGACTCCAGATATTAAATTGGCACTTTTACCTGTTGGACAAAGAACTTGAACACATTGATTACTGTTGAAGTACAGCCGTTATGATTTCACTAGGCATTTTATTAAAAAAGATTTACCTGACCCTGCTGTGCCAGTAACAATTAAGCGAAGTGGTTTAAATCTAAGCTTTCATTTGAGTAATCACTGACTTTTGACATAACAAGGTTAAATGCAAACTTTTGTTCTTCATTCATTTTAAGTAATCAACGTTAGGAATATGTAACATACCGTCATCAGCAATTGAATCCTCATGCAGTGTCTGATTCCATAAGGTACCGACCATTTTCACTTCTGAGGGTGTGGGGGGTGTGGGTGTGGGGGATGTGGGTGCCTGGGATTTTTTTGGAAAAAATATTCTGGCCCTTGAATTGCTAAAACAAATATCCCGGCTCTGAATTGAGGGAAAAAAAATAAACAGTCCCTCAAACTGTTAAAAAAAAAATCCAGCCTTCTCTCACATTCTTGGAAAAAAATCTGGCTGAGTTCAATTAGAGGGGGCAAAAATCTGGCTCCTTCTTTAGTCTATGATAAATGACGTAGATCTACTCAATCAGCCAATGGATTCAACATGGAAATGTTTAACCACAACTTCTGCTCAGAAGTTTATCGAAATCTCCAGTTGAAATGCATTTAGAAGACAGTGATAGTATTCATGGTTGTAATAAATGTGATGTATATAGATCATGGTAGTAATAAATGTAGTATACATTAGTCATGGTAGTTATAAATGTGGTATACACTGGCAAAGGTGGTAGTAAATGTGTTGTATAAAGTGTTATAAAGTGGTCATGGTAGTAATTTGGTATACATTGGTCATGGTAGTAATGAATGTGATATTCATATAAAGTCATAGTTGAACTTAATGTGGTACACGTAAGACAGTAATAAGGCTATTGGGTTTTGATAATTTGATTTACGACCCCTCCTACGACAAAACGAAATTAGGCATTTTATATTTCCGTAGGGAATTTAATAGTTTTTTTGTGTTTTTTTACCTCCTCCCAGATTTTAATAGAACATTTCATTCTCTTCTTTTCAAATAAACTAAACTATGCTTTATCATTTTTTTATTTTTGTTTTATTCCCTTCCTCTTACAGCAATTTTCTGTGTTGATGGTTTGTAAAACAAATAAAAAATAATGGCCTAAATGAGATTGGCATTGGTCATGGTAGTATGTAAATATTGTAATCCTGTGAAGGGGACAGTGAATATTTTTCAAACTTCTAAGGCTATTTATTTTATTATACTGGAAAAAATCTTTGAAAAAGATATTTGGTTCTGCTAAATATTCCTTTGAAATAAAACATGAGAAAACATTATTACTCCTTTCTGTTCAAAACCACTATTCTCAGCACCTAGAAAATAAATGTGCAGATGGTTCTAAGTGTTCTTTCGGAATCTTCAGCTGTGAACTCATGAGTAAACTTTTCAACTCATCTGCAGGAAGTTGTGCAAACTGTGTCCGCCATTTTAGTAAATGTTCACTGATTTTCATTTGCGCATGTATACATGCACTGTTCAGCATAGGACACCCCAATAGTCATATCAACTTGCTTTTACTTCACAATCATAAGACAGTACAAAAATATACTGGGATGACATTACAAAAAAAGACCACTCCATAGAGACATTACAAGCGATGAGATATTACAAAAATGGGAAAATAACAGTAAGTGCAAACTTAACATGGGTGTTTGACATTAGGTATATTATTAATAAATTGGTATCAGTGGTCATGGTAGTAATAAATGTCGTATGCATAGCTCGTGGTAGTAATACATGGGATATTCATTCAGTGATCATGGTAGTAATGAATGGGGTATTGAGTGGTCATGGTAGTAATAAATGTGATATACAGTGGTCATGGTAGTAATACTTGTGATATACAGTGGTCATGGTAGTAATACTTGTGATATACAGTGATCATGGTAGTAGAAAATGAGGTAAAGAGTAGCCATGTTAGTTATACATGTGATGTACTTCGGACATGTTAGTAATCAATGTGGTATGCAGTGGTCATGGTAGTATTACAATACAAGGGTGTTGGTACTTGTGCGATGGACCTTTTGAATATCATCGACAAGTAAGTGGACAAACCCCAGCATTCGGTAGGCCCTACCACCATTATGTATACACTGTAGCCAGTTAGCATTTCGTCTGCTTCAAGATGAGGATTGCAGCATTCTGACCAATCATTGTTCTTATTTTTACAGGTATAGATGCACCAACATTAAAAATTTGACAGTTAGGAATAAAAGTTTTGTTTAAGAAAGTATAGAAAATAAATACACTATATAATTATTTTCATATATCTGTACAGAGTAATGTTTAGTGTATTTACATGCCAAATGTTATGGTTTAAAAATGCTTGATTAGGTTGAAATTTTTGATTAAACCTGTCTGAGCATCATAATTTATAAAATGATCAGAAAAGTTTATCTGGGGCCATTTTTGTTTTTTTTACTCAACGCTGACCTTTAAGAAGCAGATTCAGCCACATGTAATGCCATGTTACAGACAAAACTATGTGCTATATGCTAGTGTTAATAAGAATGGTATGGAACATGGTAGTCATTGCCCAGCACAAGACAATCCCCTACACCACAAACACAACTTCCAATCAATACATAATTTAGAATAGCAAAAGTGGGCTCACATAGAAATCAAACAAGGACAAGCATAACTAAAGATTAAAACCAGCACATGGAGTTCCATCCACCAAATATGAAAATATCCATATTAAACAAGATCCAATATTCAAAGTCAATTTTAAATAAGGTCCATGGTGCCAGTTCGTTCAAGTATTAATTGTGGAGGTTAGGTGGTGGCGAGGTGAGGGTGTAGGGGGTGCGGGGATGGAGTGGTCAGTAAACATATGTACCGAATATCGAAGCAAGACCTTCAAGACCTTCGTTCTAATCCTTTTTCTGCTATTGTGTACTGATTTCATGTTGTAATAATAATGAGAAATAAAATATGTTTAAACCAAGACCTTCAATACCACAGAAAGAATATGAACTGGGCGGGGTGGGGGTGGGGGGGGGGGGGGAAGTGAAGTGTTACTGAATAGGAAAAAAACAGAATTAATACAATATTTTCATTGGGGAGTCTACGGTGGAGCGGTTGTGTGTTCGGGGTTGGAAGTGAACAAGATGCAGACATGGTAACTGAACAAAAATAATAGAAGAAATATTTGTCTATTTATCTGGGTTGATGGTGGTGGTGGTGTAGGCGTGGGGAAGGTGTGGTGTTTATGGGGCTAATGACATTAACAGGCTTGTATGCAGTGAGGTTCATTGAAATATATGAAGCTGCTTAAAACACATAAACTGAAACTCTAAGTTGAAAACATTTTATCATCTGACTAAAATGAAATAAAGTTATGAAACATGTGTCCTTGATGACTGATGACATTTGTCAAGCTTCTTTCATATTACTAGTGGGTATTGAAATAAATGGACTTGCCAACAAACGCTTTACTGAAGTTGTATTAATAATTAAGAATCACCTATTGAAATACAAGTACATGCCTCAAAACTTTAACCAGAATTTTGAAGTCGAAAAAGGAACATAACGTTGCTTAAATGCACAGTTAATATGGAATATGTGTCTTCTATTGCCCTTATATTCCAAGCTTAAATGAAGTTTTGTTGATGTACGACTTTCAGTCAAAAATGAACTTGAACCAGAAATTCAAAGTAATAAAAGGGCCATGCTTTTGCTTGAATGCAATATAGAGTTATAGAACATGTGTCTACCAGTGGCCTTGATGGTACTGATGACATAATTCAAGTTTCATTGAACAGTGGTTGTTGAAATAATTGGATTTGGCCAATAACTTAAAACCAACGTTGACGTCGACACAAACATTGAGTAGATCTACAACAGCTCTTCTTATACTACGACTAGTAAAACTTAAAAAATAAAAATTCTGGCTTTCATAAGAAATATAAAAAGATCGGGCAGGGAAAGTAGCATTCAAGGAGGACAGTAAACCACAAAACACAGAAACTGACACGCAAACAGACAAACAAGAAGGCAAAAGCAATAATAAATGCAAACGACATCACAAACACAAAAAGGGTTGACAATAGGACTACCGCCTTGGAACGGTCAGTGGCAAAGTAGGCCACTGGGGGTTCTAGGGTGCACCAAACCTCACACTTACCCTACTGTCATCCCATTAAAACAGGACAGTGTAAATAAAGAAATCCCCGCCATGATCTAATCTCTAACCAACAAGGCAGCATCAATAGGCAATATAAGTAAAACACAAATATGCTCGTGTAAATATAATACAAAAAAAACAACAATAGCCTAGAAAGCCACAATGAAGGTACTCAATGACTTTGCAGAAGCCAGAGCAGTAAGAGAATAAACCATTAAGGGCACGACAAGAAAGATCATGGACAAACATCAAACGCCACCGTCCCAATGGGCTTTAGGTAGGCGTCATTATAGGGTCCACAGCCTGTCTGGTCATCGTACAATTAAAGAGGAAAGCATAGTGGCGAACTGTAAAAGGGTCCACCACCAAGCATGCAGTACGTTGCAAAATGATAGGGTCATAACCTCTTTTGATAAACTTTTTAACAAGTTTAACAAAGATAGTATGAAAGTGATCATGACCTAGAATCTTGCGAAGTTTATAAATCACATCACCATAGAAGTCAGGTTGTGATAGTCCTTGTCGCAGAAGAGTCCTTAAATTACTTTATATTTGGAAAGAAGATCAGGGTTACGATAATAAAATTTTGCAAAGGTTTTACGAAGTTTATGGTAACGGTAACCCTGATTGAGTAACATTTTAGTTATACAAAGATTACGAATATTGAAGTCCTCAAGCTCTAGAAAAACGAATAAGTTGAGACACATATACCCCATAAGAAGTTGCTCGGGGAACATCCCCATCCAAGTGAGGATAATTAACAATGTCAAAATTAAAATCATCTCTCTTGTCATAGATTTTGCTAATTATTTTACCATTTTCAATCGAGAGATCTAAATCAAGAAAAGAAGCGTTATTATCAGATATATTAGCTTTGTTAAGCTGAAGTTCTTTAGGATAAATATAATTAACCATAGTTGGAAAGAAAGGGTTGTCAATGTTCAATATGTCATCCAGATACCGAGAGGTATCATTAAAGGCTTCAATAACATCATTAAAGGCTTCATTAAAGGCTTCAATAACATCTACCTGGGTATCTGGTGAAAGACTCAACATGAAATCCCTTTCATAGCAAAATAAGAACAAATCTGCAACAAGTGGTGCACAGTTCGTACCCATAGGGATACCAACAATTTGTCTATAAACGGTGGTTCCATACCTGACGAAAATATTATCTAATAGGAAGATGAGTGCTTCACAAACTTCATAGCAAGTCCACATAGTATAATTGTCAAAACTGCCGTTAGTAAAAAACGCTTTTAAATTATTACATGCCAAAAATGTAGTATTTTCTCTAGCAACTGTTTTTGGAATAAGAGAAATTAGCTTGTCTTTAATAAGGTGATGTGGTAAGGTTGTATATAGAGAAGTCATAAGTGCTTATTGATGAAACTTGACCTTTCTTGACCATTTTATCAAGAACGTCTCCTGAATTTTTTATAGACCAAAATAAATTAATCCCAGAGTTTTCATAAGTTTTATCACAATACAGTTTAACGTGATCTTTAACGGCAGTAAGACAAGAAGTTAAAAGTTTGGAGATGTTTGTTGTGGTGCAGGCACTAGAATTCGAAATAAAGCGAGCCTTATATGGATTTTTATGTAATTTAGGAATCCAGTACATAGTAGGCAGTTTATTTTGCTTATCGTTTACACCAGCCTTGAAAGTAGTGCACCGAGTGATATGTGCGGAAACAACATCATCCTCGGTAGAATTAACTGGAGTATACGAATTGGTGCTGCCGAGTTCCAGAGATAAAACATTGACGTAATGTAGGCGTCAAACAATAATTACATTATTAGCTGCTTTATCTGCAGGAACTAAAACAAATTTATTATGAAATTCCTGAATTCCCGATTTTAAATTACGAAAGGAAAACCTAGGTCTCGGAGGAAGTAAAGAGGGGTTAGCATTATAAAAGTTAATACGTGTATCTATAATTTTCAGAATTGACTTTCTCCAAGTAGAAAGTGAGTTTGGGTCCGCATGTTCTCTACGACACCATTTGATACTAAAATCTTCAATGGAGTGGGCGATCTGGGCACGACAGGCATTAAAATCAATAGTTGAAGGTAATCTATATTTAGGACCTTTCGAAAACAAATGCCGAATACGTTCATCAATAATATCAAAATTATCAGTGATAACATGATCTGCTGGAGCATAGCAAAATGTTGATGTGTTGCATTCACATTCCTTAGGAGTATTATGTACTATATCAAGGTCAGAAACTATTTTGTTGTAGTTGAAAATAATATTTCTAATAGGCTTTTTATACTTATAACAAATTACATGGCTTTCAGAATTTTTGAAATATTTTGGGATAGAATCAACTACATGAGTATCTCGAAAAATACTAGGCATGTCAATGAAATCAATACCTTTGTTAATATATAGTAGTTTTAGAAAATGCCTGACGTGATCAGACTCCTTGTCAATATGGGGTCGGAGAACATGTTGTGTATAACTTTGAACTATGGAAGCAGTGTTATACAAGGGATCTGTACGAATGAACATTTTGTCGGGTTCCTCGTCAATCAACTTTAGTGATGAAATGGACAAAGAGGTAAGCCGCGAAAGCATAGAGTGCTTTCCAGACTGTTTAAAAATGGTATGTAAATCAGCGACAGAAATAATTACACGCGATTTACGTTTGATGTTACCATTTCGCCTAAGACCATGAGACCTAGCTTTACGCTTTCGGATAGAAAATATAGAAAAAATGTCAATATTAGGATCTTTAGAAATATTTCCTTCTTGATATATATTGTCATTAAGGCCGAGTGGATAAGGTGTCTGTAAGTTTTTCATCCACTTAAGTTCTGCAATATGTCTAGCTTTTATTTTGAAGCTTTTAGTAGCATCATTATCAAAAAATATATATTCAACCGGTTGAACAGTTACGTTATTAAAATTATGACCTGACTGACGAAAGTGTTGGTACAAGTAATTTTTTAACTTTTTAGGATTACTTGCATTATATTTGTGTTCACGTAATCGAACTTTTAAGGATCGACTTGTTTGTCCAACATATTGTATACCGCAACTTGGTGCATGTCAAGTCAGAACATAAATTACGTGAGAAGTACGTCAATCAACATTAGAAGCTAGACATACATTAAACAATCTACCATTAACAGCTGATTTAGTGGTGGACTTGCAAGATAAATAATTGCAACAACTGCACCTCTTAGTATTGCACTTATTAATCATGTTTATAGAGGGAAACACCCTGCGCTTTGAATGAACTAAATGATTTCTGAAAGGAGACTTTATATGGTATTTCCTCAAAACAGGTGATCGTAGAGGAGTTACGGAAACTTTTGAGCCATTATTAAAAATCCTAGTAATATTATTAGAAGGAACATGAAACGAGGTTGCCGAATGAAGATTTAAAGGTGTAAGGCGTACATATGGTTTAATTCTAAGAAATGAAGAGGAATTTTGTGGAATTTGTATTGATGACGCAGAGTGTAACCGAAGAGGTGAAAGATTTATTTTTAAAGTTTTAACTGATAGACTCATAATTGTTAATTTGGAGAGTAATACCATTCTGCGAAAAGCGAAATAAGGGCCAATAAGTAATTATTGGAGATACGAAATAGAATCGTATCAAAGATCCATAAGAAATAATATTAGTAAACTTACGGACTGTTAAAAGAGGTCCAAAACTCGACATCAGTGTCTAATACAGTTGACGAAGAAAAATAATCTCGCCAGTGTACTGGGCAAAATAAAAATCCCGGCTTTAAAGAAATGAAAAAAAAATTCCGGCTGAAAGGAAATCCCAGCATCCGCACCCCCTCCCCGCACCCCTCCCCACACCCCAAGAAAACTAAATTGTCGGTCCCTAAAGTCCCGGGATGTTTGGGATATTGAAGAAAAGTCGAGTTCGAATTGTGATCTTCTCCACCGTCATGATAGTTGAAGTCTTCATTTGCACACTCAAACTCGATGTTTGGTTTGATGGCTTTCATCCAATCTGGCTGCTGAGAAGAAAATTGCAAAGATTGTTTATCATCATCATCATCATCATCGTCTTCATCATTCGCTGCATTGTTTCTTGCTTTAAGTCTATGTCTGCCTTGTGTAGTTTGGACAGTGTTCATGATTTAAAAACGCTCCATTGCTTCTTTGCATGTTGCATTGTCATATTTTATATCTGATATTGTCCGCCAATTTAGCCAATGAAGAAGGAGCATTTCCGACAATAATCTTCTTCTAATGGCCAACTTGCTTTTGTATAGCACCCGGAACTTTGCCATCATTGCAAACAAAGTTGTACAAAGAACTGCAGTAATTTGGTTGACGGAATAATAGTTATCAATTGCATTGTTTCTTGTAAGTGTTGAGCCAGCTTTTTCTAGTAATCTAGTTCCAGATAGACGAATATACTTGAATTGATGAGTGGATCTGTACAAAAGAAGAGCTGACAATTCTGAAAGTATTATAGAAATATCTCCATTTGCCCGCCAACCTTGGGTATGATAACGGGAAAGTTGTACTAAATTGGACGATCACGTGGCATTTCAAGACGAAGAGATCCATTTGTGTCCTTAACTAATGCTGGATTGTCTCTTAGTTGCTTGCCGGGAAATCAGAAGCCCCAAACTTCATACGGCATATGGCATACCTTTGTACCTGATTTACCTTTTGACTTCAAACAATAATCGGAACAACGGTGCATATTAACTCTATTTGTAAGTATTAAGTAATCTTCCAGCATGATTCCTGTGATGAACTGACATCCATTAACAGTTTTCCTAATGGGTTTTTTCTTCAGTGGGTGGAGCTGCATTATCTTCAGGGGGTGGCCAGATGTCTTTTTTAGAATTGCCATCTTTATCTTTTCCAACAGGAAGATTTGCTGTAAGTTCAAATTGCAATGCAACCCATTGTTCAAGTTTTTTGGCATATTCGTCTTCACTTAAACCATCAGTTATAGCTTGATATAGCAGAGTGGGGTTCTCTGTCGTATCGCCAACAAAGACCGTGTCAGTGTATCATACCACGAGACTTGGCAAATTCTTGCCTATACCAGTATGTGTCAACACCAAATACTGGTTTCATGACTTCTTCAAAGTAGGACTTTGTCCTTAAATCAAAGTAATGAGCAACTCTGTGTGTATTTGCATGATTTGCTTGCAATTTCTGAAACAAAATTGAACGATACCTATTTGTTGGCGAACAATACAATTTTCTTTATCAATTGCATTTTTCCTCATAATGATATTGTGCACAACAAACTTAAAGTAATTATGATGAGCACATCTTCCATCCTGGTACCAAAGAATGTGTTCAGCCCAGGTTGATAGAGAAGTGTAAGTGTGCGGTCTATTAATGTGGTAGTCACCCAACCCATATGGAAACAAACATGGGAAAGCTATAGTGAAAAAGAACTGCTTTGTAAATTATGACAACGGAATGTTCCTTTCTGGTAGATAGTAACATTTGCCTGCTCTTCTCCTATTATTTCAGTTACAATATTTTGATCAGCTTTGCGTAGATCAACAGATGGCTCCGGCAATAGCACATCGGAAGATGTCTGACCATCAGTATGTTCTAGATCTATTTGCGCTGGGGCAGGACCAAGATCATTGATATGTTTTGTGTCTGAAGAGTATTCAGCTGTATGCATGTTTGAAAGTTCGCCATCTTCAGGAAGTGATTGTAGACGGTTCGGACAGATAATGATATCAGTGTATGCAGGATTATTTTCTTTAAGCCAATGCAATGCTGACTGAACATTGTACCGTCGAACACGAAATTCTTTACTTGAATCATTTTTACCACACCTCCTAACCTTTATGATATTTATTTCTTCGTGTAATCTTGGAAATATTTGTGCTGGTTCATTTATTTCTTGCGGAAATGTAATGAAATGCCCACTGGCTGCAATACCTCCATGTTTCAGCATATGTACATTTATACATGGAGAGATTCTTGAGATCAATTGCTGTTCTACTGGTGTCATACTTTTTAATTCATTTGGAAGCGGTTTTGGATCCAGGAAGTTTTCGTTTGAGAACATTTTAATTGTTTCTTTGTCTGATTTACATCGTTTGCATACCGGTATGCTGTCACTTGTTAATTGCATGTCTATTCTACGTTCATGGCAGATACTGCATGTATTAATTGAGTAAGACATCTGCTGAAGTTCCAAAGACTGAATACTGTCCATTGCCTTATTGAACTGTAAATTGTTTGATAAAGGCGGTGCATTTGGAACCTCTTCAGTTTTTTTTGTTTTTTGTTTTATTCTATATTTTATCCTTCGTTTTTTTATTGATTTTTTGAATATTAGTGTCATAATCTGTGTCAGGCTCAAACCAAATGCCCAATTTTCTGGAAATTTCTTGTAGATTTTCACAATTTTTATAATTTGATGAAATGCCATATTTTGTCTTGTTTTATGTATTGGTAACGCATCACTATCTGTTGACTGATTAGGCGGTATTAGCTCATTCAAGATACAGGTGGTCTGCGTATTATACTTTGAGGTATAATTATCGGTAATTTGTCTTTTCTCTGTTCAGTTTTACAATCTTTGTTTTCATTTGCTACAGAATGAGAGGTTTGCGGGATATCGCAATTGTTTGAAAAAGAGTGCGGGGTTTCATTTTCGTTACAGTTTTTTTTTGCTATTGTCTGCTTTTTAGAAACATTTTGTGTTTTTTCTTGAACATTTTGCATGTTTTTAGAAATGTCTGCAACAGTATATGAGGGAATAGTGTAGGAATGGTCACAATGTGCACTTTTTGAGCGGAATTACCAGAAATATTTAAATAGAGTGTCTCTTTTCTTGTTTTGTATATCTTTTTCGAAGATTTTTTTGATGAAATGGAAGATTTATGTTTTTTTGTTTTTGTTACATATATGCCTTTTTTGATGTGTGATGTTCTTCATCATTCTGCTCAGCATAATTTTAACTTTAAACCTGCTTGCATTAAATTAAATAAAAGTGTCAGTTTTTATTTTGTCTTCGTTATTCTATCAAATACTTAACTATATTATAGGTGCACTATTTTCAGCAGTAAATTATGTGTAAAACGCTTCTTCTGAACTAGTCTAATAATTAACAGATAATGTATGGTGCTGAGGTCCATATGCACGTTTATGGACTGCCCACTCCATAAACTTGCACATGGACCGAAGCACCATACATTATTTGTTATATTATACCGAATCTGACCAACAAATTAAATCAATACGTTTTGTGATTTATTTTGACGTCGTTTTTTTCACACGTCCGTTAATATAGCTATCGGACCGGGCGCCCGGTCAATATATAGAGGTTATTAACTGGGGTAGGTGTGCCTCTTTGTGATATTGGCCCGAGATAGCCATATGAGGCCCGAGAGCTTTAGCTTGAGGGCCTCATATGGCTGTCGAGGGCCAATGTCACAAAGAGGCACACCTACCCCAGTTAATAACCTGTTTATTACATGTGTAACCAAAACACTGTTATTTTGGATAGATTATTAGATCAAAATTGCGCAAAGTCATTTTAAATACCTTTTATCTACTTGTGTACATTTTTATTTTATTTTTTTTAAATATGACTCTTTATTGCGATCCATTTTTATTCATTGATTTTACAAAAATAAAACAAATGTATGACTTTAATAGGATATGCCATTTAAAATCGGCAATTCGGTACTTTGTTTCCAAAACACCAATTCAACCCCCTTAATTAAAATTACACAGAAACGTTTCTGACGTAATCTTTGTAACAAAATCGTCATAATGGTGACGTTGTGTTTGCCAGTGACGTTTTATTCCACGTCATTGACTTTGTCAGTTTTTGTGTTTACGTTTGAGCTTGTGGAAGAAAGGAAATTTCAAATGGCATTTGGTTTCGCAGATATAATTTAAGGATAAAAGACTCGAACGGCAGTACTGGTCGGGGGCCACTTTCGATTTTGTACCGCTTTTTTACTTTTTGGTTGTTTCTGTTTCCAATCGGCTGTGCTAAACGTCTGTCGATAAGTAACATCGCGTTAGCAATTTGCTTTATAAAAACAGTTTTTAAATGCTCGAATGAATGACGGAAACTGGGTTTGGAGGAAACTGGTCCCTAATCAGTATATATTATAATAGGTCGTTGAAGACATTTCGATCAAAAACAACGAGTTGATAATGTACATCTACTGTATAATTTAATAGGTTACAGTAAATCTATCACACAATCGGCAAAAATATTTTCAACATCTCCGAGCCAGTCACACACATTTTTTTTACGTCATATTGTAGGGTGATTTAGACCGAGTCGTTCTTGTTTTTCACAATTTCATTATTTAATGTCCGTCCTGATATTTGTTTGCTATTCACGATCTCCTGCGTGTACTCAGGGTAGCGAGCATTCTGGCTGCCATTTTCAACCGTCGCAGTTGTCGTTGGATGCACGTGCCGATGCACGATATGACTGGTTCGTGGTCGATTATTAAAAATATATCTACAATTTAATGCTAAATGTATGTAACGCAGTCTAGATTTAATATGGATTTTCGGCCCGCCATATGGGTTTTTTGGCCCTTCATATGGATTTTTGGCCCGCCGTTTCACGCGCTTATCTAATATGACCGCAGAGACAATGTCTGTATTACACGAAAAACAGGCCGTTTTTGTTACTATATATAGTAACACATGTAATAAGCAACTTTATGGACCGGATGACGTCACATTGAACAAAGAGTGGAATATGCAAATGAGGTATAATATATAATATTAAAGATTGCACAAATGCAAATTATGTTGAAAACTGACCGGACGCCAGAAGTTTAAAACAAATAAAGACTGTCATGTGTCCCTTTAACACAATCTTTTCCTCTTGTATTCAGTGTATGTTGTTAATACAAGCTCAAATAAAACAATCACTCTGCATTATCACTGAAAACATATTTTAGTCTAACTGAGAACAGCACCGTGCAGGCATAGCACGTGTTGTAATACAATATCCATTTAAAGAACTACCAAAAGTGCGGTGTCAGATTTTTATCAGAGCACAAACAAACCATTTTTAAAAAGACTCCCATCTCCATATGATCCAATGGCAGCTGGACATTCTGAAGTCGTCGGTATCAATTCACTTAGAGTTGCTCCAGTGCACAATTCGCATTTGGGGCCTCTCTGAAAAACAACATCAGTCCAGTTTCAGTCAGCAAACAGATATAGTTTATTCTTTGTTATACATAATATAACATATATTTTAAAAAAAAAGTACTAAATTGAATAAAACATGAATTCATAGAATTGGTCAGTATTTACTACGTGTGTTCAATTACACTACTAATGTAATAAAAACATCTCGCATCATTCATTGTACATGTAAAATATCATTTAGCCTGAATTAAATTAATTTGGAATTTAATATTAGAACAGCATTGTAGCTATTTAAGACGTGATCAAAATTTTTGGAAATAAGGCGGTTTTAAATGCCGAAGTAAACGGCATTTTCAAAAAAGCGCTTTAGCATAAACGCTCCAAAAATTAGATTTACATTACTTTCTCGTCGCTATAGTACCAACAATAAAATAACGTGCTTTGGGAGGATGATAATGACAAAAAAGTACAATCCAGCCAATGGAATTGTCATTCCTTTTGGGACACTCTGGATGCAAGCGTTACAAGTAGCTCCACCTCCTTAAAAACATTTAAAGTGAAGTTTATTTTTCAAAATTTGCCGCGTTTGTTTTCTCAACAGAAAGTATCTAGTAAATGTAAATACATGTAACTGAAAAATCATTTCCTTGCCTCAAAACTCTACATACATATTTATGAATCTGACCGATTTCAGACCAAATGTCAAAGGCAGTTTACATTGTTTCAATGGCTGTTTTATCGGGTTTTGTAGTCACGAATGTGCAAGAAAAAGGGATAACATAATGATATGAAATTGCAAACACCCCGCAGTGGTTACTTCCCCTATCTGGTACAGTAACCACTGCCACCACACAAAGTTTAATTTGTTGTGTTGGTTAAATATTTTTTTAGGTCAATATTTCATCTTGCTTCGTTCATAATATAGTACAATGTGTGAAAATCGGTAACTGGTTACAAAATAATTTATTTATGAAAAAAAAATCAATTTTAGAGAATATATATTTAATATGCACACCGGTTACTTGTTAACACACATGTATTCCGCTGAGAACATTACAGAGGCTGTGCGTAAATTTAATAAAGAGATAACATCCAAGCCAAAACAATTTCAATGTTTTCAACATCTTCTCGAAGGTGATCTTATTGCCAATGTGCCTGTTGGTTACGGCAAGAGTTTGCTGTACCAAGCATTACCTACAATCGTGCAAACTCGCTCATTTCCGTAGATCATCGGAAATAATGCTCGTGGGTATTTCCAAGGATAAACGTCGATTTGATGGGTTTGGGTGATTTGCCCCGGCAAAGTACCGTGTAAACCGTAACAAAATATAGACCCGGAAATTAATTGATTTTAAACATATTTTATATTATTTAATATGAATAAGGCACTGCCTCATGGCGAGCGTCGGTTTAAGCAGGACCCGTCTATATTACATATGTATATGAGTCCCTGGTTTAAGTAAATAAAATGGTTACATTGTATAATATTACTCGTACTGTAATACCTTATAACAATACCTTATAACATAGGGATTTTCTAAACAAAACTCAGTTGCTCCGTTCTAAGGGACACACAAAAAACGCAACCCCCTACTATTCACATTCAAACTTTGTGATCATCACATAAAAAAAACTAATTCAACAAATTATTTAAGCATAACTATTCGAAATCGAAATGGGGATATACACATTATACTCTATTACTTCCAAATCAAACCGTGGAGCACTGTGGTCTAGTGGTAGAGCGTTGGACCCATGATCCAAAAGTCGTGAGTTTGATTCCCGCCATTGCGTTGTGTCCCTGAGCAAGACACTTTATCTGCATTGCTTAGTACTGGTTCTACCAAGGAAGACATCGAGAGTGATTCAAATAAGTTCATAGAGCTTTCGTTACAATCGATGTAAAATAAATAAGTTTAAACTAAATCAAACCAAGCACTGTAGTGTCATTTCCATTGTAATGTTGGCAGGGCTTTTACCCCCTAAAAATTGTGAAAAATCCCGACCCTAGCCTGGTCATTTTGGTGGAGAAAAAAAAGCGCGAAAACTGCCTAATTTGTGAAAAAGTATTGAATACATGCATTGTTTTTGTGGGAGCAGGATAATATGAAACATTTCAGATAAACTTTCTTCTATGAACATACAATATTGAACAAGTTAAGTGGTGGAAATATTTTCCAAAATAAATCAAATAATAATAATAAATAAAAGAAATAATTTAATAATAATATCGGCCTCAGTTGTGAAAAAATGACTTGAATTGTGAGTAAGTGTCAGGTGAACTTGAATAAGCATGATCAGTATAATCATGTATGCATACTTTTTTTTATGAGACTTCTCAGGATGATCCAATCTATTCCTATTTGCTAAATGTAAATGCCTTCACTTAGCAGCAATGATCAGGTAGGAATGAATTGTTTCATGTGATACTAAATGTTGCGTTGTAAACCTTCTCGCCTCTCACCGCTGCAGGTTCGAAACCCACTGGGAGCTCGACTTGTGAGGATGTGTCGATCCTTACGGATGGCGGAAGGTGTATAGTACTGGTTCTATTGTACTGGTTCTACCCAGGACAAGTGGGTGGTCTGCCTCCACCACCCAAACATCCACCGTCATATTTGTAACCATGGTCTTATGGGGGTAAATTCAACAACTCCAATCCATGATTTAGGGTTCTTTATATACGGGTAATATAAAGCCTGCAATATATACAAACATCACATTTAACAAACAATTACAACATGAATGACATTGCAGCCATTACAGAAATACATTATCTACAAACGCGGCAATTTCATTAATATACCAAACAATCGAGAACTCACCAGACAAATCCATATTTAGGTTCTGCAACCAAATATTTACCAAGAATCTAATAGCTGTAGAATATATATAACTACATTCTCAATCAGACCTTTACAAGTCTATAGAAAACTACTAAAATATATATTATTACATCTCTGTACTGAAATAGGTGTTTCTCTTAGAGAAGGTAGGCAAAGACTGAGTTAGTTAGAGTTATCATGCCATGCAGTGTTAGGGGTGACCTAAGTTAGTTTTCACTCACTCAATCCTGTCAACCAAGCTGTATTTGTACAATAATCAATTTGTCAAGACATACATGACAACCGTATACAATATAAATAATACATTGACCTCATGATAAATGGTCTCATTAACTTTTACAGTTATTACTCAGTACTGTGAACATAGCCAGCTATCTACCTGTGGAATAAGGGACATAAATATGAGTCAACATACTACAGAGAACTATAGCAGTTGACTCCCTTGAACCACTATTAAAGGCACGGCTACATATATAACCTTACATGTGTTGAAAATGACGTAAAACACCATACAAACAAATCATTGCCGATGTGTCATTTGAAATAATCAGTTCATTTAATACCTTGTTCCCAAGTCACCACTCTCTACATCCCCTCTTGAAATTAAAATTGCGTCGAACGTCACTGACTGACGTAGTCAGCATTGAAAATTGTCATAATGGTGACGTACTATTACGTCTACAGTAAAGTAGGTGCTTCACTTTGTCTACAAAGAACAAGAAAGGTTTACAGGTTTACGTTTGTGCTTTTAAGTAAAAGAAAGGATATTTCACTTACCGCCTTTGGTTTCGCAAATTTAAGGATAAAAAGGTAGGCGAATAATTATTATTTCATATAACTATTGTTTCAGGTGAATTTTATTATTAATAAGTGTAATTGAGACTTAAATGGCGCAGTGGGTTGTTGAACAAAAAGCAATGACACAGTTCACACAATCTCAGACATTTATTACTAGTAGGTAGGATGGTCAGCTCTTAGCCAGCTTTCTAAGTTCTTTTGTCATATTGTATTTTCAATGAAATTGGACTGCTTTCAAGTAAAAATCACCGCATGTAGATCTAATATATTAAAAAATAGATCTAGTAAAACTGACTTACATATTGACGCAGTCACTTTTATTTAAACATGATCAAGCATTAAATCGTTGATTTTGTTGTTGTTGAACAGTGGCAAGCGTCGTTTTAAGTTAATAGACTAGAGCTATTAAATAATGTGTGCGATACTCATACTGTTATGCCTTACAGTGTACATCAGTGGAGTTTTCTAAACTCAATGCAAAATCAAAACATCTGCTCGAGTGCTTCTACATCAAATTTGATTCATATTTTGGATTGTTTTTACATTTGTTGGTGTTTCTAAATGAATCATTTTGACTTATACTTTTACTGCAATCAAAGACTGGTTATAGTTTTGCCCTTCACAAAGGTAGTACCTAGTACTGTGCGTGTAATGCCAGTGATGGTCCTTGATTGGAAAATAAAAGTTATTCTATTCTATTCTATTTTAAGCCAGAGAACCAGGCTATTATATTCTATCTTTATTTTTTTAAATAATAAATATTGACGCATTCACTTTTATTTAAACGTAATCAAGCATTAAATCGTGGATTTTGTTGTTTTTGAACAAATTAGATTGTAAAAAATAAATATATTGAATTTAATGGACTGAGCCAGCGAAAACATTGAATAGAATAGAAGAGAAGAGAATCGAAAACAATCTTAATTTACATGTATGTTATCGCCCCCTTAGAGGTAAAAGGTGCTATGTGCATTTTTCATTATTTCGAGAAAATCGCGTTTAAAGGTTTAAGGACTTGTGAAAAATCAGGATTTTAATTCTAAAAAACGAAACTAAGCACATATTTGGGATTATATTTCTACTATTTATTAATCATATTTTAACCAATAATAAACCAATAGTTCAATCAATATAATCGATTTTGTACATAGCGCCTTTTTCCACGGACCAATTTTCAAAGAAAAATTGGAGTAAAAGGTGCTATTTGACACATAGCCCCTTTTGCTGCAAACAAAATTTGTGAAAACATTTTATTCTTGAAGCAAAAACTAGTAGGTACGAGTCATCTTGGGGAAAGGCAGAGGTGTTTTATATGTGACATAGTTTCGAAAGCAACACCAAGTCGAAAAAATACAGGGAAAAGACAGTCTTCTTGCAATGTTTTCCATCATTAAGTCACACACTGAATTTCTAAATGCATCAATGTGTGACAAAATTGAATAATTAAATTTTACACATTTAGCAATTGCTGCGAAAAAGCAATTTCCGTCAGCACGGACAGGCACACGTTTCAGTACATTACTGGCAAGTAGTTGATCCAGCCGATTGATATGTGTATGACGGATATGATCTTTGACAGATTGCATCTTTCTACTCAAAACCCCTGCGAAACTCTGTTCTTATACTCAAGAACAGTTCATGAACATATGTTCTTAATAGGTTCTTGAACATTTTCAAGAACTATTGAAGATCATTTCAAGAACTTTAATTTTTCTTAAGATATTCTTGAAAGGTTCTTGAACAAGTTTAGAACAGTTCAAGAACTTTTAAATAGAGAAAATGTTCTAAAAATGTTCTTGAACAATTTGAAGAACAAATGAAGAACCGTTCAGGAACTTCAAGGGTTCTTAAACCGTTCTTAATTAGTTCTTAACTCTTAAGTGTTCATTAAACTTTAAGTGTTAAGCACTAATTAAGAACAGTTTAAACTCTTGAAGTTCCTAAACTGTTCTTCATTTGTTCTTGAAATTGTTTAAGAACAGTTTTAGAACATCTTCTCTATTTAAAGTTCTTCAAATGTTCTTTAAAATGTGAACTTAATTCCTTTAAGTAATAGATAGAGTATGGTTTCATTGAGTTGGTTCATTTAAACATCGAGATGGGCGTAGCCCATCGAGGTGTTTAAATTAACCAACGAGATGAAACCATACTCTATTTGTTTTGTAGCATGTCCATTTCAGCTCTATTTCAGTTATTCTAACAGTTATTCTCACTGTTATTCTCACAGTTATTCTGACAGGTCTTATTTTGAATTAAACGATTTACACATGTGTCTGAACAAAGAGAATTGTCTGTGACCATGCTACAAATAGGAAATGTAATTAAGATGTGCTTAAAATATCTACAAATATGTTATCTTAATAGGAATGTTGTTACAAATCGATTACATCTGTGCAAATGTAAATATACATTAAATTAGTAAGCATTAGTCATAATATTAACCACCTAATAAACTATTGTGATCTTCCCTTATTAGTCACACTACTAACTGATACAGCGTTTGAAAAAGGCATTATTTTTGTAATGCTGACAGGCACAGGTATTAAACTGAAATATGAAATTTCTTTGTTTTAACTAGCTTGAACACACCCCAAGTATACATAGATGGCTTTTGCTTGGACATGAAAACAATTATCCATAAACTTGGTATAAAAAGACATTTAGATTAGTATAAACTAATTGGGTCACCCTCGATAAATAAAGACTTCCAATTCAATTCAATTCAATTATTTTGTAGCACTTAAATTTTGTGTTGATTAAATTAAAGTTCAATAGTTTAAAATCTTTTGAGTATTTCCACAAAACAACATAATTTATTACACCATTTCCAGAACAGGTTTTTCCATAACAAACTGAATGTTTATGAATGTTGTTTAACGGCTCATCAACACAGTATTAGGATATAAGAAAAATTACAGTTCTTGAAATGTGCTTCAATAGTTCTTGAAAATGTTCAATGTTTAAGAACATATTAAGAACATGTTTCGCAGGTGTTCATCTTCATTAATTAAACAAATCTATACTACTATTAACAAACAAATATATGATAATGACATTATTGCATGAACAGTTTAATATAATAACATTATCTGCAGTTTAAAAGCCCATGTCTTCATTTAAGTAGGTAAAGAATATATGACATCTGAGTGATTCTGACAAAATTGCAAATAAAATGCAAACGCCATTCTTTTGAATTTTTGGCGGTAAAATGGCAGTCCAACTGAAGATTGTGCTTGCATCTTTAATGATTAAATGTAAGTGTTTTGTGATAATACTTTCATTACTTATTGTGTCAAAACATCTTATATATTTAATTGTTGTATTTGAAAGATGAAATTTCTAAATGTAGTCTTTAGAAACAGTATTTTAAAATGAAACCCCTATTGTCATGTGTTTTCGCGGATTGACTTTCTTTTTTTGTTGCTGACAAAAAAATGGTATTCAGCACTGCAGATATTATTTCATTTCAGTATCATATGTAACATTTCACCAAGTATGACCAGGCATTCTGAAGGTTCAATTAATGAATTGTTCTTTAATTGTTATGTAGGTTAAATTAGTGGCCAAGGGAGTTCTGGAACTGTGCAGGAACAGTTCTGGATAGATTGTTCAAGAACTATTCTTGAACTGTGCTTCATCTGTTCTTGAGTTAGATGAGACAAAATTTCTTGAACTTATGTTCAAGAACAGTTCTAGAACTATCATACTTGAACTGTTCAAGAACAGTTCCAGTATAGTTCTAGAACTGTTCTAGAACACTTCCAGTACAGATCGTTCTGGAACAGTTCTAGAACAGTTCCAGTACAGATAGTTCTAGAACTGTGCTTCATCTGTTCTTGAGCAGTTCTGGAACTGTGCATGAACGTTAAATGAGACAAAATTTCTAGTCTTGGGTTATGTTCAAGAACAGTTCCAGTACAGATAGTTCTAGAACTGTTCTAGAACAGTTCCAGTACAGATCGTTCTGTAACAGTTCTAGAACAGTTCCAGTACAGATAGTTCTAGAAAATTTGTCTCATTTAACGTTCACGTACTGTTCTAGAACTGTACCAGAACAGATTAGGTACAGTTCAAGAACAGTTCATGAACAATCTATCCAGAACAGTTCAAGAATTGTTCATGCACAGTTCTAGAAAATTTCGCAGGGGAACGTTGGCCTTGGTGGTTCCATCAATGTTCTTCTTCCTTTTAGCCTTCAGTAAGTTGATTTAAATGAACAAACTTACCCTATTATTTCCATCTATGTTTTTGTTTTGTTTTAATTGAGCCTGTTTCACACTGAAAAATCTCTGTATAAATGCAAGATTAACACAGAATAATGTCATTAGGTAATTAGAACATAATTTGCTTCATACCAGAACAGGTACTGTGATATCAAATCTGTCCACACCAATTATCCTGGTTATTAGCAATACACAAGATGTAAAAATGCTTACAGGAATAAGGAGCTATTTGCCACTTAGCCCCATTTATCATGTTTTAAACCAATGCTTTTGAGGTAACAATTTGGGGGAAAAGGTGCTATTTGTCAAATGGCCCCTTTTACCGCAATGTTGTATACACATAACTCCTTTTACCGCACACTACTTTTATGTAAAGCAGATAGCACCTTATCCTTTTAATCAATATCTCCAGATTGATTCAATATGCAATAAAGATTTTTTCTGACAAGAAACATATCATTGAAAGGAATCTAAATATGCCAGAAAACCATTTTCTGTGAAAATGTTAGTTAGCACCTTTTACCTCTAAGGGGGCGTTATATTCAATGCACAGAGACCTCGCTTCGCTCGGTGAAATTAGCTGTATAACGTCTCGATGTAATCTCGGTGTAATTAGCTTTATTTTCCTTCGAGTAACACCTCGCTCCGCTCGGCGTTCATATGAGGTTATAACGACGTGCTAGAAATACGATTCACCTACACGGTGCACCGTTTTACTTGCACGATGCAACTTTACGGGCAGGTAACTCTAGCGGTTTGGCGAAGATTTTTAATGCCTTAGTATGGCAATTTCAGAAAATCAACAACGCGTTAACCGTAAGGCGAGCTTACGCTCACGATTAAATGTTATACTCATTTTATAGTCAGTTTAAGTTAAAATAGTTCAATATAAAAATATTTTGTATTTAATTGCGTATTGTTCTGTTTACAAAACAAACGGAGTAGCCAATCGTAAACACTCGGCCAATCCCGTCATTCTTCGGGATGAAGGAGTAGATGATGGTTCAATGGGCGCCGCCATTGTTTATTCCACGTGACTGACCCCACGATTCACGTGGTGGCTATTCAAGCTGGTGACTATTTCTTTTTGAAAAAAAATGGTTGAGGCAGTTCCGATTGGCATTACCTAGTGTATCGCAATTTTGTATTTATACACTTGACAGGCGCCACGACGACAAGACGACAAATACAGCCTTTTGTCGCCTTTCGTCTTGTCGTTCTGGCGGGCGCCAAGAAGACAAGACGACAGAACAAGACGACAGAACGACAAAAATAAAGCGCCAAGACGACAAGTCGCCACGCGTAAAGACGACAACGGTATGCAACTATGGAAACGTTTAAGGGTCATCAGTTGTTGCGTTAATTACCTCTTTATAGACTTCACATTTATTTGTCGTCTTGGCGCCTTGCAAATGTCGTCTTGGCGCATAAAATCCGTCGTTTTGTCGTCAGCGACAAGACAAGACGACAAAATGCTGTTTTGTGAAATGTTTAAGGGTATGGAAACGTTTAAGGGTAGCAACAAAAGATGCAAGCACAGCCATAGTTGGATTCACGGCACATCTACAAGCATGTGGAATATTGAACAAGAGGACCAAAGTGGCACTGAATAGCTCACCTGACTATCATCGCAAAGATGGAAACTGTTTAAAAAAAGCTTATAATTCATAACAGAATGAGATCACGCAGTCGATGGTGCAATATCACAAATTACTGCACCCGCGTTAAGGTGTATATGGTGGGGATCTCAATGGTTTCCACGTTATGACACCGGTACTATGTCCCAAGGGGTGTGTACTATGTCAGAAGGGGTGGGGATGGACCCCGGGGCCAATGCTGGTGAGATGGTTGTATCCGTCTTTTCATGCCCAGTGACTATATGAGAAGATGTTCGATTCAAAATTGCTCTGCGCAAAGTAATACTTTTTAAAACGCGCGGCATTATCGGAATTCTCAAAATGCGCGGTTCAATTCCGGAATCGTCCGTGCGCACAATAGGAATTAGCACACATTAGGGATATTTTGGTTCTAGTGGATAATTGTAATACTGACGGCAAAGGCCTTCGTTAATAATGCTGGAAGAACTTGTGGCTCAAACATTTTGCTTGTATGTAAAATAAAAGCAATAACGTATGTTTAAATTGCAAGCATATGCATGATGCAACATGTGTTTATCTCCTCGTTGTCTATAAAATGTATATTAATATCCTCTATTTATTAAGTATCATTCAAATATTCAAATGTCATTAATAGCAATACCATAAACTGGTAATTTATTCTCAAACGGTCTGTGTAAATGATTGATTTAGTACATTTGGCAGACGACAGATGTTCAGAACAATAAGACAATTTGACATTTAATATATGTGTATACCTTATCAGTATTATGCTTTAATAAATATGATTAAAACAGGCAAATGCAATTAGTAATAGTTGTAGCTTTAACACCTGACGCATTTATCATTACTGACGCAATCACATGTATACAGTTAACTGAGGTCAAGGTTACCTAACCAAGGCTAAGGTATGGGAAAATAACGCAAAATATGACTAGCCCTTTTTAATTTTGGCGTGATGATGTACCCAACAAAGCATTTGACAAAGTTTCATAAAAGTGACTGCTTTGTCTCGCTATCCACTATCGTGGGCAGACAAAAACGGTTATGGTCATTCAATTTATTACATCTTCCGTATGTCGACGTGTACATGTCAACAACTAACTTTGTATATTGTCATGCCGTGGTAATCTATATCCATACCTCCTTTTGTTATTACAACTTAATTATCATTGACAAAAAATATTGTTTTCATTATCTAAACATACATAAGAATGTATACAGCGACCAAGTCGTTATCTTAAGATGTCAACACTATATATTACGTTAAAACGACATATATTATAGAATGATCCCATCATCTGGGGGTGTATTAAAGATTCCATAGATTATACTAATTGTTTAAAATTAAATGCGAACCGCAAACTGTTTCACAGTACTGAGTGGTAATGGTTTATAATTAATCCATAAACACATCAATTGCGATAAAAAAATGATGACCGACGTTTGTGCTTAAAAACTACCATAAACACAATTTCAATATGTATGTTATTACTTGCAATTATCAATCATGTACGGTTTAATTGAGAGAAAAATGTTTACCTTTCCATAAAATATTCATGTTGATCCAAGAGATTGTTTTTCCAAAATGTTCCCTGTCCGATATTTTTATATTTCTTTAGCTTTTTTTGTGTTAAAACAGGATCCTTCAATCCTGGTTAAAATCAGTCATAATCCACTTAAAAACTACCCTAAACACAATTTCAATATGTCTGTTATTACTTGCAATAATCAACAGGTACTTTGTAATAGAGAAAAAAAGTTTACCCTTCCATAAAATAAACATGTTGATCCAAGAGAATTTTTTTTTTTTTCAAAATGGCGAAGTGTTTTTGTTTTTATTTTGCAAATCGTGAAAAAGGTACTTACAATTACGTTTTGCAGCAACTATGTTGTTTGACATGTCTTCAACCATAAAACGCGATAAACCACGGAGCGAAATCACATTATACATCTTAAAACATGGCGGCTAAAATGAACGTACATGACCGAAGTGTTCCGAATGATTCGACGGCAAGTGTTTGGCACGCTTCTGTCCGAGACATTATTATCCGAGCATATACATGTAATTAAAATAATAAATAATATAGTTTTGAGTTTTCATTTTTTTTTATCTTATCCGACAATATTATCAACAAATACTAATATGCAAAAACAATTTTCTTTATACTATTCGTATAATTAATATTAATGATTGAACAAATGAAAGTTATGTAGAAAAAATTACCGTGAGTTTTTTTTTAAATCAAGATAGCCTAGTGTCCCTTTAATATTTATCGCCTAGCCTATAATGCATTATTTAAAGAGACACATGGACTATTGAAATGAGAAATGAGATGAATCACCAAAAGAATCACGCCGTTTGATTAACCCAATATCATTTTGACTTGAAATCTGCTTGCTTCCACATTCTCTGTAATGGTGTGTTATTTAAGGATTATAGGCCCTCCACCACTTTACCAATTTAGAATGCGCTACGTCTAAACCACATGCTTTCATTCAACGGATTTATATATATATATATAAAGAGAGATAAGTGATATATATATGTACATGCGTGTGCTATAACACTATCTCGTCTTGTCTCTTTCTGTTTTCTTATCCTTGTTATTGTAATGAAAGCGATATTAGAAGTCGATGACACGGGCCCTATTCCAACGACACGCTCCATCATAAGCATGAACAGTTTAAGATAATGCAATTATTCCGGCTAATAATCTACTCTAATACTGAACAATGGCGCGGGTTTTGGGATGAACAAATTATGACGTCAAAAAGAAGGCGGGTCTTATATTTCGGTCAGGAGCTGCGTTCGTACTAATGGATATGTTTACGTCTTAAACACATATGTAAACCCTTCAAAATATACAAACGATATATTATGCATTTCAAATCAAATATATTTCGATAAAATCATCAAAGGTTGGGGCCACTGAAGGCAGATTAAGAAGATTAAAATGAAGACCCCAAGGTACCCCGTTTCGCCATATAAGCCAATATGCGACCTTGGGGTCTTAAAGATAAGGCGGCGTCCACGTAATGCGAACGTCTGCCCTGGGTTCGAGGGTGGGTGGGCGGGGTGATTTAGGGTATTTTTTTTTCGATTTGTGGTGTTTAATGTCAATAAGTGTACAATATTGATGACGACATGACGTAATAAATTTGATTAAGTCGTCAAATTTATTATCGACATATTGAAATATAACTAGTCAAGACGACATACAGCAACTAAACTTATTTAAATGACGAAAATCTCGACTTTAGTCTTTCTAAAATGTGAAGGTAAATCGTACTAAGTTGTATTCTTTCAAGTCGAAATGATTCAAGAAACACGCCGTAAGTCGAGAAAATGGGGTCGAGTTCACGCGAAACAATGCAACAACCCGACAATTTCGAAGTTTAAAAGAGGTAACGCAACAACTGGTGACTCTTAAACGTTTCCTACGGAAGCGTATTCGTGCCTCGTCTTGTTGGGTTAAACACGTTGTAATTCAGTAAATGCAAATACGTTGAAATGGTTCTTTATTTTACAATAAATCGTTTTTAATGAATTTGACATTTTTTTCTTTTCTGTATATCGCTTTGAAACAAAACAAATAAAAATATATCAATATTGAATTACAACGTGTTTTGTCGACACAAATATACCGATATATAGATAAATATCATAACAACTCGAGATAGTTTAAATGAGAAATTCAATATAACCCAACAAGACGAGGCACGAATACGCTTCCGTAGGAAACGTTTAAGAGTCACCAGTTGTTGCGTTAATTACCTCTTTTAAACTTCGAAATTGTCGGGTTGTTGTACTGTTTCGCGTCTTCTCGGCCGCATTTTCTCGACTTACGGCGTGTTTCTTGAATCATTTCGTTTTGAAAGAATACAACTTAGTTCCATAACTTAGTACGATTTAACATTACATGTCAGAAAGACTGAAGTCGACATTTTCGTCATTTAAATAAGTTTAGTTGCTGTATATCGTCTTGACTAGTAATATTTTAATATGTCGATAAGAAATTTGACGACTTAATCAAATTTATTACGTCATGTCGTCATCAATATTGTACACTTATTGACATTAAACACGACAAATCGGAAAAAAATACCCCCAATCCCCCCGCCCACCCCAACCACCCTGGGCTCCAGGGCAGACGTTCGAGAGGGCGAAATTAAAAAATCGTTTGATATGTTGTTTATCTTTTATAGACGATTACATATACCAAGTTATATGCAAACATATGAAAACATGAAAGTGTAATTGAATATTTAGTTTATTTGACCTTTTGACACCCCATGCGGGCCCATGGGCTCGGAGCCAAAAATAATGTTGCTCTTGCACGCCGTCATCATATGGTGATGTCATACCCTAAGTTTGGTTGAATACCGTTCAGCGGTTTAGGAGGAGATGCGGTAACGGACAGACGGACAGACGGACAAACGGAGGCAATTTTAACATACCCTGTTTTTTTCCAAAAACGTGGGTATAAATATGGTATGTTAAAGAGTAAACAGAGGTATCATAAAAGCGAATTTAAAAAAAAAAGATAAAAAAAGAAAAGAATGTAACAAAATACCAACGCAACTCTACAGTAAATATAAAAAAATACACGATGTAAATTCGAAATCAAAACGTTTGCCGCAACAGTAACTGCACCTTTTAGGCCATAATCTGCACACAATATGAGTAATATTTGAGAACCCAACGAGTATAATTAAACCAAACAATTAAAAGCCAGTAAAATCTCGTTAAAAAGGGATGTGACCATTTCATATGTATACAAAAAGAAACGGTAATTGAAAACAATAATAGTAAATACGGCACATGCCCATTTAGGACTAAGGAGCGCCTCCCTATGGTACCTTTCATCACCAACCTGTCGCTGATACGCCACAGGGGCAGTCTTGACTGGCCACTGTTATCGACCGTAATTAACCTTTTCCTTACCGCGGTAGCCTTGACACCCAATGATCCTCGGACCTCAAGCAAACAAGTGGTGAACGAGCTGCCGCCTTACCTCAGTCCAGACACCAACCACAATATATGCAATGTCCGAGGCATAACAACCACCAGCTCACTGCAACCACACAACTCTACCCAACAAAATGCCCCAACATTAAAACATAAACACACGTTATGAACCGAACAGACCCCAGTTGATGCCTATAAGTATCAATATACTGCAAATGGACACGCTCGCTGATGTTGACTCTTGTTTTTGGCATATATGTATGCATTAAATAGGCCTGTTGGCAAGGCCTATATCACTTTCAAAAGTCAAAAATTGTAAAGTACAGACTCTATTGTGCCCATCTCTTTAAGATATCTTATCGAAGCCATAACACTTACACCCATGAACATTGATCGGTTAGAGGAAGAACGCTACTGTCTTTGGGGTCTGTAGGTCAAAGTTCAAGGCCACCATTCACTTGTAAAGCATTACACTTACCATGAAGTTAGAAGTTCAAAGGTGAAGGTCATATTTACCTCACACATAGGAATGCTCTAACATGATAGCCCAACACGAATGTTTGTTGTAAGCCATAGGTATGTTTCGTAATAGGTATAACCTAAACTAACATAATAATCATAAGGACACGTCCTCGTTAGGCTGCGCTCTTGTTATCTGTACTTGCCAGAGGCTAACAAAGCTTATGGGATGGCTAGCAGTAAGTTGATGAAAATTCATAATAAGTATCCTTGCACGGTCCTCTCTCAGATTTATATAAGCATCCATATCCATCAACAAATATTACCGCCGTTACTAAAATAGAAACATCTTTAAACAACTTATCATGAACCAATCGTTTTGAAAACCTCCCAAAAATCATCGTCTTTTGAATCTTTTAGAGATTTATAAAAATCCTTGTTAACCTTTTTTCTGATTTATGAAAAATCATTCCGATTCGCCAACAAATATGGCCGCCGTTATTAACAATAGAAAAATCGTTAAACGATTTCTCGCGAACCAATGACCTTATGGTTTTGTACTTCACCAGGAGCATTGGCTCATGACCCTTTTCCCAAACTTTTACAAATATCCCCGATCCATTAAGATCCATTTAAAAATAATATTTGCCGTCGTTACTAAAATAGAAAAATCTACTTATAAGCCAATGGCCCAATTGATTTGAAATTTTACTTAAACCATTGCCTTATAATCGTTCTCAGACTTGTAAAATCGCACTTATCGTTCACCAAACACGACAACCGCTACTGAAAATAGAAACATCTTTAAACGTCTTCTTCTCATGGACCAATGGTCCAATTGTTTTGAAATTTCGAAACAAAAGCACTGTCTTATAACCGTTTCTCAGAATTATACAAATTGCACTCATCCGTCAACACATCGCTGCCGTTACTAAAGTTAAAAATAAAGGCTTCTCGTAAACCAATGGCCGAATTATTTTGCAACTTCGCAAAAAGCATCGTTTCAGTACCATTTTTCAGAGTTGTACACATTGTCTCGATCCGTCAACAATATGGCCTGCTTTAGTAAACATAGAAACGTCTGTAAACAACTTCACATCAGCCAATGGCCCGATTGCTTTAAAACTTCACCACAATCATCGTCCCGTGATCTTTTCCCCGTTTGACATACATTTTCCCAATCCTTAAAGCTGTACAGTCCCTATTTTAACTGGTAATAACTCATGAATATGAATGAGTCACGTGTGAAGTAGTTTCAAATCGACGAACATGCAATAGTCGGTATATAAGCAGAAATCGATGCGTAAAATTTCATGTTTTTATTTAGCCTCCGTACAGGTAACATCGATAAATATACGGCTCGAGAATATATGTGATAAAGAAATAGTTGCCCGGAACGGGATTTAAACCACAGCCTTGCACTTGTAAGTTTTGAAAGATGTACGCTGAACCACTAGACCACTGTTACTTATTGGTATGTTGTAGCCTTTTTAACAGTAGAAAGGCATTACGTAACAACAAGCGCGAGCACACAAGCGAAATAACAAGTCGCGATATGGTTGTTTTGAGGCGAAGTATTAGTTTCATATTGATAACATACAATATTACACCAGGCAATGTTAATTTACACATGCGACAATATGGACTACATATTTATTGATCCATCTTGAGTTGTGTTCAAATATGTTGTTATTTTGCCCCAAAATAAATGGTAGTTATTATACTATTTTCCCAATTAGCGTTATAGTGCAGTGGATAGAGCGCCGGAATTGAAATCAGAAGGTCGTGTGTTTGAGCCCCGAAAGAGGCTATTTGTTTTTTCTGTAAAAAAATACTGTTACCTCTGTATAGGTACGATGTGCACTAGTCGATGTATATGCTGTTTATGATTTCTGCGCTATATTTGCCCGCTTAAATACCCGATATCGACATGAGCTGGTGAACATGAAGTTACAAATCAAGACACGCCTACAAAGAAGAAATCGATTGATATAGAGATTCTGTAGCTTTAAATAAGTCTGACCGCTTTTGCGAAAGATAGAATAATCTTTAAAGTAACTTCTCATGAACCAATGGTCCAATAAACCAATGGTCCAATAATTATGATAACCGTTTTGTGAACAAATATGGCCGCCGTTACTAAAGATTGAAGAAAAATGAATGATTTTATATGAGTTTTTTTCTGTTAATTTTGTTTGGAGCCGTTGACCTTGCTAGCAGAGCGTCTTCAGTCCCTCTTTGGCCTCTTGTTATTGGCTTTTTTCGGCGCCAGCCGTTTAAGCTGGCTTTTAAACCTCGCAGGAGATGCGTCTGTGTAAGCCTATCAAAACTCGAGTTGAAAGCAATACAGAAATTATGGAAAGCCTACAATGTTTGTTAAACTTATTAAACTGAATTCTGATTGGCTAAATTTGTCAGACAAGGCCAAAGGAAACTAGTAGATTTGTTTATAGAGTGTAGTGTTGATACATGGTATATCGTTAGGTGATTTGTTACGCTGTACTTGAATCGTGGCAGGAAAAGATGAAGAAAGGAATATAAATGCTGAAATTGCAAATAAATTATTCAGTTTTCTTGCAAAGTGCGTTAATTTTACATGGTAACTGGTAATGAAACCCTATTAAAAGTTACATATCGCCGTGATTTCTTAATCACGTGATTTTTCAAGGTGCCCGGATGTGATTTTCAGCCAAGAAGAACAATCAGACGATGGAAGGAGTGAATGTCAACTTTTTAGACTAGAAAAGGTGACCAAAATATTCTTCTCTGAAACCACAAGGGTTACAGCTTTGATATTTTGCATGTAGTAATATCTAGTGGTACTTTACCAAGTTGGTACAAATGGTGACACTGGGGTCAGAATTATCCCCAACCCGGGGAGGGGAGGGTGTGGTCAAACGTTTTGCATAGTAATATTGAGAAAATACATTTAAAAATATTCTTCCCTGAAACCACACGGGCTACTGTTTTGATATATTTTGCATGTAGAAACATCTAGTGGTCCTTTACCAAGTTTGTACAAATGGTGACACTGGGGGCAGAATTAGCCCCACCCCGAAGGGTGGGTGGGGGTGTTCAAACAATTTACATAGTAATATAGAGAAAATACATTTAAACTCTTCTCCTCTGAAACCACAAGGGCTACAGCTTTGATAATTTGCATGTAGCGTCATATAATGGTCCTTTACCAAGTTGTACAAATGGTGACCCTGGGGGTCAAAATTTTTACATTAATATTAGGAAATACATTTAAAAATCTTCTTTTTTGAAACCACAAGGTTAGCGCTTTGATATTTTGCATGTAGCATCATCTAACATCGTACATTTTGCCAGTATATCGATTTATGCCCTCGTGGGCCTCTTGTTATCAGGATTATGGCCCTTTCAATATTTTAACAATGGCCTTCCGTAATAGAAGGCACTAACTTGTTTTGTTCAATTTCTCCACATTGGCACTGCCGTGTCAACTTTTATATGAATACCGATAAAAAACATTATATTGCTCTACTTTTTACCGTACATTTCGCTATTGAAATTATTTCACTTCATGAGAATCAATCATACATTGTGCTTCCCCAAACGCGCCGACTATCTTTTTTAAAGATATTTCTTGTTTCTATATGAGAATGTAGATCTTTTCACAGATATAACGGGTATATAAAAATAAACAAGTTTGACAGAAGAAGGAACACCAATGGTCGAATTACATATTTAAATTGGTCGATTATTTTATAATCATTTCACCAGGGAAAACGGTAACAAACGGGACAACCGACTCGATACCATTGAATCAATGTCTGTTTGTGGAACGGTCATCGTCTGTTAAAAACGTGTGTCGTTTAACAGTTCTTGTTTTAAAACACCCAGAAATTTAATTGAAAGACAAGAATCCTGACACTGAGAGTAAACCATCCACGGTAAATGTGTCTTTTATGTTACGCTTTTAATTATTTACCTTGCTTGCATACTTTTTCAAAAATATACTTTAACGTCGTCTTTTTTACGTGTGAAGACTTTTTTCGTTCAAAATATCGCTTAAAAAGCTTATAGAATGTATTTTTACCAAATCAACAATTGCCATTTAAAACATGATCACAGTAATACGATATTATGATGTTATTAATTAAGTCGTTTCATATTGACCCAGTTATTGGTCAAAGGACTGTCATATTGGCCCAAATTTACTCTCTGAATTTTATGAGGGGGTAACCTTGAAGACCCTTTGTATCATTATTGAAAAACGCCAGAGTTTGCCCAGAGCTTTGTCCGTGGTTAAAAATACGAGCATTGTAAGTTTACCACTGTGCTTCCCGTTCAACACCATCTGAAAATATAGTAAATAGTGGGTTGGGCACAATTTCAGAAATCGTAAGATTTTGTTTATTTTCTTTGAGATATTCATAAAACGGATGGTAATAGTGTATTATTACAGATATAAATGCGTTTATGCATGGTGCCAGTTTAATATAACTATATGCGTTTTGATCTTTGGAGCACTGTTAAAGGGTCACTGTCCGTAAGTAAGCAAATATTGAGCATAACCAAATATACTTAGTGAAATGTATACATGAAAACATGAGCATAGATCCTAAGAAGTATGTAGTAATACATTCGTGAGTTTGAAAAAAAAACACGTTTTAATTATTATTTGTTAATAATGTGGTACACACATTATTTACCTTTTCTGCGATCACGTAACTTCCATTAGCGCATTAGGTTTTCTACACAGTATGTATTGCGTAATATGTATAGCCCGCTTAGCTCAGTCGGGAGCGATGTCGACTACTTTACGCTCATTATTATTACTGCGAGCGTAATTTTAGTTCGGGCTACGGGTTCAAACGCACGAAGCGGTTTTTCTTTTATTGTACCGTGATTAAATTCCGTCTAAAAATCTTGCTTTCAATTAGTAAATATGCAATAATATCCAATACCATATCCAGCAATTGTAATAAAAGACTGAAATTGAAAAAGTCTAAAAAAAAATTTGAAAAGGGACGAAAGGGTTGGCTGCAGGGGAGGACTGAGGTCAATAGTGTGTAATGTTCGTGAACATAATTGGTGTATGTTTTATAAGCTAAAAGTTACGGACATTGTCCCTTTAAGGGATATGAATCTTGTCAGTAAACACAAATCTCTTCCCATTGCTGTGACCCAGTGGAATGCACGTTGAGTTCTGAATCCGGTGATCACGTGGTCGAGTCTCACTGGCGCCATTGTGTTACTTCAGGGTGACGTTTGGCAAGATACTTCTCCCAGACTCGTCCGTCGGACTGGACGGTCCCGTGTATCAGAATATATCCTCAAAGTACGTTTACGAACTATATGAATATATCGATAGTAAGAGAATGCCATGGTTCCTGGATTTCTGTAACCCGAAATAACCTAAACCATGTGTTGTTAAACAACAATTCAATTTAATTCAAAAGCAGTCTCGTTGGAGTTGCATTGCTTTTGCATTTATGCAAACATCTAGATCAGTTGTAGGTGATAATGACCAAAAAATGCATGTACATTTACTTATAATGCTTAAAAGATTGGATTGTCAAACAGACGTTGACTGTTTGCAGCAACAGACGTTTGCCGTTCTAATCAGAAGTTCTCAACAGACGGTGACCGTTTCATTTTTCCCTCTTTTCCTCACAAAAACGACGGTTTATTTTCACATGCAAATACGTATCTGACAAAGCAAAGAGTACGCACTATGAGGAATACCCACACCTTTCATAAAACACTTACACTTTCCAATTTTGTTGTATTTACTAAAAATATCCGACAAATTGTGTTTTGTCTGTCAGGGTGAAAATATTTCGTTCCATGGCCCTTGTAAATGGTCCTATGTAGATTGATGTATTAAAAAAGTAATTCTATGAGATAACACATCATTTGATGGAATCCCAAGCAATACTATTTTTTCTAAGACGTGTGTTTGTTTGAAAATGTATTTTACGCAAACGTTGGCCGTTCCACAGGGTTCCCACGCGTCAGGAAAAAGTCAGGTATTATATTTTTTCAAGGTCAGGGAATTGTCAGGGAATTTTGAAAAATGTCAGTGAATTTTTAAAATTTGGCAAATGTCAGGGAAAAGTCAGGGAATTTCATTTTCATTTGACATAAAGCATATTTATGTTTATTTTGACATAGAACATAATTCTGTTCTGGGCAAACTAATGTAACATATAACATGAACTGATAACTAACATTGTGCAATGTTTGGTTTTGCATGTGCTGACTGTATCACAGTTCGTAATGAGACACTATAATAATTTATTCACTTTAAATGCTATATGCTAGTAACTTGACTCCATAATCTTAATGTTGGCAGTGTAATCATTGTCTTTGTAATGAATTGCTTTGTATATAGCCAATACCATATCCAGCAATTGTAATAAAAGACTGAAATTGAAAAAGTCTAAAAAATGTTTGAAAAGGGACGAAACGGTTGGCTGCAGGGGAGGAATAAGGTCAATAAAGTCATTTAAGGATTATGACCCCTTTTGTGGAATCCCATTGAAAGTGCGTTATCAAAAGAAAAGAAATAGACTAAATAATCCTGAATATTTTTACATGTAACTTGCAGTTTAATATGTTTACACTTTTATCTAGATAGTGCTATACTTGAATAATAAATTCAAACTTGATAAAGTGTGTATTGATCCATACTCAGTTTATGTCGTACTCTTGGTCATGCATATGTTGACTAATTAACATATTTATCAAGTATGTTTTTTATAATTCAAGGGTAGCAATGCCTAGATAAATGTGTAAACATATTAAACTAGAAGTTTCATGTAAAAATATTCAACATTATTTGAGGTTTACTTTTAATCTTTGTCAAATTCAAACTCAATGGGAATACACAAAAGGGGACATAATTTTTAATTCCGTAATAAATATTACAGAAAATGTTACTGAAAATGAACACCGAAACATAAAATGATGTAAGGGAAATTTTGATTTTTGTCATGGAAATGTCAGGGAATTTTGGATAAAATGTTGTGTAATCCATGAACAGACGTTGATTCAATGGTATCGTGTCGGTTGTCCCGTCCAGAAGCGCTGTGAAATAAAAACGTACAGTACCACTTGAATAAAATTAAATAACCCAAATAGTAAATATAGATATAAAAATCGAAAAGGAAAAGTAGCATTCAAGGACGACAGTAAACCACAAACACAGACAGAAACAAAGAACAACTTTAAAGATGAATGAAGACATCACAAACACAAAAGGGCTGAACATGTTTAAACCGGGTTCTAGGGTGCACTCAAACCTAAGACTTACCCTACTGTCATCCCAGTAAAACGGGACAGTGTAAATAAAGAAATCCCCGCTGTGAACTATTATCTAACCAACAAGGCTGCATTAATAGGCAATATAAGTAAAACACAAAGATGCTCGTTATATATAAATACAACAAAAATAGCCTAGAAAGCCACACAGAAGGTACTTAATGACTTGGCAGAAGCCAGAGCAACAAGCGAACATACCATTGAGGGCACGCAAGACAAGATTGTAGACAAACATCAAACGTCACCGTCCTTTTGGGCTATAGGTAGACATCATCATAGGGTCCATCGCACAATAAAAGAAGAAAGCATAATGGCGAACGGTAAATGGGACCAACAAGCATGCAGTGCATTGCAAAAGGATAGAGTCATAACCTCTTTTGGTAAACCGTTTAACAAGTTTAACACAAAGATAGTATGAAAATGATCATGACCAAGGATCTTACGAAGTTTGTAAATCACGTCACCATAGAAGTCAGGTTGTGATAGTCCTTTTCGCAGAAGAGTTTTTAAATTACTTTTATATTTGGAAAGAAGATCAGCGTTACGATAACAAACATTTTGCAAAGGTTTTACGACGTTCATGATAACGGTAGTCCTGATGGAGTAGCTTTTTAGTAATGCAAAGATTACGAATATTAATGTCCTCAACTCGAGCACAAGACTCAGAAAAACGAACAATCCGAGACGCACAAGAAGTCAGCCTGGGAACATCCCCATCTAAATGGGGACAATTAACAATATCAAAATTAAAATCATCCCTCTTGCCACAAACTTTGCTAGTTATTTCACCATTTCAAATGGAGAGATGCAAACCGAGAACAGAAGCGTTAGTACCAGAAACATAAGCTCTTTAGGGTATATATTATTAACCATAGTAGAAAAGCGGGCCTATTGCAGTAAAGTAGAATATCGCTTAAACCGGTGCTAGGATGCGTGACAGGTGTTGCATCTTATAATTGCCTCACAAATACATACTCAATAAATCCGAGTCTGCTACTTTTCTCTTTTGTTTGTGATTGTTGTAACTTGCTGAACCATTAAATCAATTCATTGTATAAGTTCGTTCTTATAATTTCGGATACACCGTGGGTTACCTCTAACTCCGCATTATGGCGGTAATGCCGTTAGTAGTATAGATACTGGGGGTTCCAGCACCGTTTTTCCCCCGCGGAGGGCTATCAGTAAGCAGTTACAAAGCTGTTTTAGTTGTCCAGTAGCAAACGCCAACGGCGGTTTTATACTACTACCAAACCCCCACAACTTTATTATTTTTCTGATTGCCTCCTCTTAGGAATTTTTTTTACTGGAACACCCAGTATCTATACTACTCATCAATGTTGTTCATTATATCTCTCATACAATTCAACTAATAACATTTGCAATTCATTAAGCAAAGTCAGCCGGAACCGGACAGTAGTCTTCATCATCGCTCTGCATATAATTTTTTACCATGGAGTATTTTACTTGTATGCTAATGTATCTTGCCCAATATCTAGTATGTATCTTTTATCATCATAAGCTGATAAGCTGATAAACCTTTTTTATTGATTGCATAACTGTTTATCTTATGCTTTTGTGATCTGATAACTTTCATTTTATGGTGAGCTTCCATCGCTGTGAATAAAATGTTTTCATAATCGTCGTGTGCTATTTGTTTTTTAACAACACACTTTTTAACACCCTTATATTTCTTTGTACCAGTCTCATTATCTAACATATACGAATATAGTTTACTTCGCAACCCAAAAAATTCAACAATGGGTATTCCACAAGTTTCATCTTTCATCTTACCGATAACCTTTTTATTATCATTAAAATGAAACTTACTTTTTGGATCATAATCACAATTATCAAAAAGTTCTTTATCCTTGTAAAAGTCTGCATACACATCTTTTGTTTTTATTTCATAACACAAGGAATCGGTATCAGTAAATAATAATTTATCTTTTTTATCATATTTATTTTTAATGTAGTTGTAATGGAAATCATACATCAAATATTTTGACAAGTCTAAAATACACATGCCAACATAACAAGGACGATTTAAAACTAATCGTTCTTTTATTCTGTTTATGGCAAATACATTTTCATTAAACATTTTACAAGAAATGAATGAAGGTCTTACTGCATATTTTAAGAAAACCTCCGCGTCGTGGGTTAATTTAATATAAATTCTTTTTCTCAAATTTTCCATAGTTTTACCAAAAACTGAATTGTTCATCCGTTTGAAGAAATCTTTTTCAAAAGCATTTTTACCAGCTGTTCTCTTAGCAGTATTAACGTCTATGCATATCTTTAACCACTCTGATTCGTCAAACTGTAGTATTCGGTGTATATGTGTTACCTTCAATCCAAGCGTTTTATACAATTCTAAGTTTCTAAAACGCACGACATACTTTTCTTTATTTTTTAGTGTTGTAACAAAAGAAATATAAAAAGATCGGACAGGGAAAGTAGCATTCAAGGAGGACAGTAAACCACAAAACACAGAAACAAACACGCCCACAGACAAACAAGAAGGCAAAAGCAATAATAAATGCAAACGACATCACAAACTCAAAAAGTGTTGACAATAGGGCTACCGCCTTGGACAAGATTATTAACATTACAATGTCCTAAATTAAACTTTTGTTTTAATTTTTTACAATAGTCTGATAACCACTCATCTTTTATATTTAAACTTTCCGGGGCAAGAGGATATTCATTATGCGAGTCATGCAGTTTTTCAAGATACTCGATATCACACTCAACAATGTAATTTGATTTTCCTTTTTCAAACTTATCAACCCACTTGAAGTTACCAGTAGGCAACGGTTGGCACATGGCCCACCCATACAAGTTATTAGCATCAAGATATATTATGTACTTGCTTTCTTTTTTCTTATCATAGTTCTTCATATATTTATTGTTAGCCTGTGAATGTCTGTTTGCGATATAACTCGTACCGCCTCTTAATCCTTTTTCCACAAACAAATATTGATCAATATATGTGATTAAATCTAGCTGGATACCAGTCATCTTAAGGCATGCATCACAAGCTAAACCAGGACTACTGAAGTAATGACAAGGATCTAATTTGTAATACTCAATGCACATTTTTCTAAATTGTTCAAAAAGATCTGTCAGTAACAGCACATCAGTCTTAAGATACAGATCATGATATTCTCCTATATTTTTAATCTTAAATGTTTTCCATATTTTTTTAGCATAATCTTAATCTGCATCTGAAATGTGCTCATCATTTAATTGAGAATAAAATTTATTTTTGCTAGGTAATTTAGCTTCCTTAAAACGTTCGAAACTGTTCATATAATCATAAGGATAAACACCTTTTCTTTTTATTAATTCTAACTTGTCGCCAGAGTATTCCTGAGAGGTGTATTGAAACGAAGGGATGTTTTTTACTAAATTTTCTAATGATTGAGACATAAACTGGAAACTGTCAATAAACACTAAACTTTTTCCTAACATGAAAGCCATATACTTTTCCATGCTATTTGGTATAACATTTATGTTTCGTTTAAACTTTCCGATGTGTTGCATTATGAAGTGAGAATCATAACCTCTCAAATTATGAAACACAACAGGTATGTTTTTAGTTAGCCTGAAATTAATATTACATATGTCATGAGCGCTTCCCCTATACTTTCCAGTTATGTGACAATGATCTCTAACTTTTCTAACGGAGTTTTCATAGGCTACTGTACGACCTGGGTCATCTTTTTTAAGAGTTATTGAAAAACCATTACCACAAATATGACATGATTTAGATTTTTGGAATTTAGCTTCTTCTTCCGACGACATTATCAAATCTTTCTTAACATGTGTATTCATAGTTTTCTTACACCACTTTTCTTCTCCTATCATTTTTTCTAAAAACTTGTAAGCAGCATTTGGTCCTCTGTATGTTACAACTGGTTTTGAATACTGATCATCATAACAACAAACAACCTTGTATCCTTAACTACAGTCAGTATGTTTTTGATATGCTTCTGTATATGATTTTTTAGGATTGTTTGATACTGAAGAAATACTTTCAGTTACTGCTTCAAAATCAGCATTTATAACAAACGGAACCATTAGCTGTCTGTCATAGTTTTTAAACTAAACGTTTTCCTTTATGCTTGGCATCAATACTGCTTGTTTTCCATTAACAGAAAGACAAACAGTTTTATGATCTTTTAAAACTCTCTTTCTAACGTAAAGCATTGTAGACATGTTTTACAAAACCATTTTTGTCCTTGTGTGCTGTTTGACTATACATCAAACTGTTAAAGTTTTTTATTCACACGTAATGATTTCTTTCTTTTTCAGTGATCAAAAGCATATCACACGATTCTTTTGCTTTATTTTTTGATATGCACAAAGGATACACTTGATTATTTTCATACCCAAATATGTTAAAACACATGTTGTTTTGTTTTTCTATTTTTGAAATGTGTTTGATAGTAACAGGAAATGTAATTCCTTTGTAATTTAGATCACCAATATGCTTTTTACACTTTGTTATCCTTTTGGATTTTTTTCAACAGGAAATTTACAAGCTAAATGACACCATCTAAAGCACTCGTTATCTTTTTCATTTTTTATATTTATTAAACCTTTTTTGGCGTAAGCAAGTTCTTTCGGTAATGCTAAATACGAGCTACCTCGCAAAGGCTTGTACTTTATTCGATTTATGTAATGTGCATCTAGTGTTTCAATTACCCAACCACTTCCCATCTGAATCCAAGTTCCAATCCTTCTTACAATTTCCTCACGTGCTTTATTTAATGCATCAATAATATTATTTTTGGTTAATATTATAGCTGCTTTAGAATTAAAGTATGCTGTTTTGTATACGTTTACATAAACTTTTCCTTTGTCATTGATTACTGTTTTTTTTTAAAGTAAGTTTTACATCAACACTTAATTTAAAACTGCCTGTTTTTCTAAATTCCGTTTTAAGAAATTTCACAACACTTGATTGTGTATTTTGTAGTTGGATGAGCAGATCATTACTAACAACATTTACTTGAAAACCTTGCTATACTGTTTTGGGGATGTTTCAATTTCTCGGATTCTCATTATATATTATTACAAGAGATTATTTCTTTAAGCCTATAATTATTTTATTTAATTATTTTGAAGTAAAGTATTTATTCCCTGGTTAGATTATATTATTTTTTAACAGGAATGTACTAAAATCTTCGATTTCCATGATTTTCATTATCATCTGCTATCTTTGATATGTATATAAATCGTCCACATATGAGAACTTTTCTCCAAATGTGGTTCTTTTAAAAATCCAGCCATCCAATCTTTTTTAAAAGCTGCAATATCTTTTCCAAGCGTCTCATACAACTTTCCTTTTATTCATCAATATGCTCTTTTGTTTTATCTGTAAGAACCTTTTCAAAGGCAGCTACTCCAAATAGTATAATTCTTTCCTCATCAGAGTGTTTACTTTCATCTTTTGCATAACTTCCCATATACTATAGATTACATTATTTGTATTTATCCATACATAATGATATTAGTTCCTTCGTCTAACAAAATTCTGTAGTAATTAATAAAAGAATCCTCAGTTAAGAGACCACGAGTTGCTGATGAAATTTGTTTTTTTACAAAAAGCACGCGGTTTGTTTATATCTGTTTTTTGTATTTTCCATGGTAATTTTAGTTGTTGTGTCATTGTTATAATTCTTTCAGTCAGATCTTGAAAGTTTGTAAAAACTATTAACTCTTTGTTAAGTTTACGCATATCTTCAAAATCAACCGTTTGGGCATACGTTATTTGATCTTCCTTGAAATTTTTGATTTCCTTTTCTACTTGTTTCATTAGAATATTACGTAAGATAATATTTTTTAAGCTTATTTAAATATATAATTCTATAGTATAATATAATGAATTGCAAATATTGTAAAAGAGTTTTAGATATTATTGATCCTTCTGGGGTATGCACAGATTGCATCTTATTTTACACGACTAATGAAAAGAAGCTTAAGTTCGAACATATTGCACCAGAGCCAAGCTGTGTTACAAGTGTACTTACAGGACCGCATGTGTAAATTGTAATGATACTTGTAAAGTTTTCGATAACGAGCGTGTTTTCCTTAATTGTGGCACTCACAATAGTTAGGTTACAACTACAACCAAAAGAAAACTGTTTACCACAGAAAGTACCACTTGGATAAATACTTGGTAGCATATGATTTGTCTTCTAAAAATAGACAAAGATTTTAAGATTTGTTTTATAAAATTGTAAAGATTTTGGATAAAACAGAATGTCGAAACAGACCAATCAAATTTGAATACATTTTTCAGAAAATATTTAAAATATTAAAAATAGAAAAAGAAACAAAACCGATTAAAACAAAATCATCCAGAGAAAAGTACGATAGGATATGGAAACAAGTCGAATTACGTCTGAATGTCATGACCGTTTAACTTAATTTTTTTCATATACATTTCCAGAGATTCTGTAAAGCTATCATTCTTTTGAATCTCTAATATTTTATTGAAGGTAATCCTAATTATCTCTTCATCATTTCTTAGTCCTGTGGTTGTTTGGACATATGATTGAAGTTGTTTAAAACTCCTATGATGTGTTTTTAACAAAGTCTTTTTTTCTGCTATTCTTGTTTTACTTGCTAAAACAGCAACTACTGAAGGAACTGAGCCAACTACAGCTATTGCTGGAACTAATGCTAGAACAGCACCACAACCAATTATTCCACTGGTAATCTATAACGTTGTGTTTATAATACCGCGCAATTTATAGCTACGTCTGTTTGCAGCTACAAGTCGCGTCAAGTGATCAATTAATTCTTCTTTGGTTTGCATGTATAATTACAGTTAGACAATAATTTAATCAAAATATTCAGAAAATAGTTGCTCATGTTCTTTGGGTGATATTTTACCTATTTTTAATAATTCATCGATTATGCTAATACCTTTATTTATTAGCTGTGGACTATTATTTCCTGATTTGATGCTTCCGCATACTAACTCTAGATCATTAACCAAATCATCAGGACTATTGTAATATTCAACATCAACACAACCTCCTAAAATCTTTTTGAACTTTGAAGAACCTTTATGAATTGGTAAATCAGATAATTCTGTTAGTTCTTTAAAAACATTCTGAGACAGTTTTGAATAAGTTTTTTTATTATTATAACGCTTTGTTATCAAGTCTATAAAATCATCGTCTGCTTTTAGGTCTAGCACAACTGCTTCTCCTTGTGATGACCAACAAGCTCGGGTAAATCAATTTGTAACACTCCATAGTGGCCATCTTTGTCGACTTTGTAGGAATTTTTATTTTGTTGTAATCCTTTCCCTGAAAAAAATTCACTATGCAGAAGCAAAGCATCAATTCTTTCTTTATAATGTCTTTAGTGTTCTGTGTCTTTTCTCATGTGTTTTCTTTTTGTATATATTTTTTTTTCGTGGTTGCATCCTTTTCATTTTTAATTTGGTTAGTAAGAGCAGCCTTGTCGCGGCCAAGTTGACGGATATATTCATTAACACGTCCAGTTATGTCTCCAATATTTAAGTTATCCCTCACCATCTTTGACGGCAAGGGTAAATCATATGAACCCACCACTACTTTATCGATTTTATCATCTGGATCATTCATAATTACCGGTTCGGCATGCTCTATTTTTGTATGAGGCTCTTCAGCAAATAACTGGGGTATTCCGTGATACTCTCTTTGTTCTTGTACTTACTCGCCTATTGCTGCTGGAAGAGCGGCTAATTGCTGACTTATTTTTGGAAGAGAAGCTAACTGCTCGGTTAGCTGTTCTGACTTTTTATTTCGCTAGTTACAGGTTAAAATATTTCTTTGTACAAATCACGACTAGCTCCTTTTTCTAGTCTTTTTTGAGTAACGTTATTCTCGTATTCTTTAACAAGCTCATTCGCTTTTTGCTTTTTATCTGCTTATTCTTTCCATTTTAACAAAGACATGTATAATATAAGGTTAGATAAAAATAAGATAAATAAAGATAAGTTAAGTTAAGTTTAATTTTCGCACTGTGTCCATATACATGTTCATATACATGTTCATATGAATTTACACGTTCATTTATTTCTTCGAAGTTATGGGTTTTGTTTTCTTCTTGGTTGGAGGCTTAATCGCTTTTTTAGCTGGAGGTTTAGTTGCTTTTTTAGCCGGAGGCTTAGTTGCTTTTTTAGCCGGAGGCTTAATCGCTTTTTTATTTTTTATAAGTTTGATATTTGCATGTGCCTTCTCAGACTCATTTTGTATTTTAACCAACTTCTTTTCCAGACGTGTTATCCCGCTGGGAGATTCAGTTTTCAGGTCTGAGCCCACCAAAAGAAGTTCTGGCGTACATACCTAATATAAAATACAACACTATTCAGTATCAAGATAAAACAAGTGTTTTATGTGGATATTTCTGTCTATTCTTCATTAAAAAGTTACAAGAAGGAAATAATATGTAAGATATTCTTTACAAATTATTAAAACCTTACAAACCAGTAGAAAATGAAAACATCATAAAATCATATTTTTTTAAATAAAGTTTAATCTAATCCTATTATATATGAGTAATTGCATCAAAGAAAAAAAGGTTACTGAAAATGTTGATCCTAAGTATGTTTTAGCAAAAAATGGTAGCATATGTTAAGAGAAACTTGTGCATCTTGTGGTATTACTAAATCAAAGTTTGTTAAAAACACAGAAGGTGGTAATATTGATATTCATAAAGCTATGCTTCCTCTGTTACCTAAAAAGGGGTTAACCTGGTTATAAATATTGTGGTCCTGGTAATCCACTTGATAGCGGAGAACCGGTAAATGACGTAACAATGTTATTAAAAACCGTTTTTTCCACTGATCGCATTTGTTAAGTTGTTTTACTATAAAATCAGTGTCTGTCTCAGTCAACGCTGACAGTTTTACCAACATGGCGTCATCCGAAATGGCCAGATCACTGACCGTTGTGACGTCATGACGTCATCTAACTTGGAAAGCCCGTGTTTGACCAGGTTCTGATCAAAATCTATTAATTCATAACAAGTGTCAAGCTCTAGATTATCTTAGTTTTCATTCATAACATGTGTCAAGCTCCAGATTATCAGTATTCATTCATAACAAGTGTCACGCTCCAGATTCATTCATAATGACAAGTTCCATTTTGTTTGATGTTTATTTTTATTTGCATGCATATTTTAAAAAATGTTTTTATGTCCATTTTCAAAAATATATTATGGAGTCTATTCATTTTCTCAGTAATGTTTGCTGAATACGGGCACTGTACTTACCAAAAGATGTAATGTTTTGTTTGTAAACATGTATTTCGAAATCGATTAAATCATGAAACTGCATATGGCTGTGGCATGTTAACCTACTTCGTCCAGCTAGCTTCTGTTCTGTTTCTTCTTGTTGTTGCTTTTTTATCAAAATGATGGCCACTTTTACCCTTGTATTTACTTATAGTTAATTTCAATTCTTTCTTCCACCTATATTTTTATTTTTTAGTAAATACTACAGTAAAGTTATTTTCAATTTGTTGGACAGACATAGGGAAGTTGAACCAACGGGTAGTGCCTCTTGTTAAGTTATTTGTCCCTGCAGCAGAAGGCGTTTTCTAGGTTACGCCACTGAACTTGGACAAGTTCAAAACCAGTTGCATCAGACTGAACATATCAGAGTTATCTAGCCTTTGATTTAAAAAAAAAAAAGTGTCAGTAGGCCTTAGACTATTCAAGCCAGTAGAGTGATACAGGCCCTCTTGTGCATCTTATTCCCGGAAGACTACTTAATACACGCCACTCTGTAAATGATATAATTTTAGACATGGAGGTCATCTTGAGTGACAGCTTGGCCATACAACACAAATCTGTCTATCCATCAGCAATTTCATAAAATAATATTCTAGCCTAGATTTGAAACAGTTTAATGACAATTGATTACAATATTATATATTTGGAATGGATCGACCCTCTAAGATTTTTGTAGGTCGCCCAAGATCACTAATTTGGCTAAAAATATGTCAAATTATTGTCCAGAAATTGTGCAAATATTCATACATTCTTTAAGTTTCCTATCAAACCTTGCATTCTCAGTACTTTCAGTACTTAGATTAACTGAACCGATGATTTGCCCTATATGCCCTCACCACGAAATTTGGCACTATATGCCCTCAACACGAAAGTGGTGAGGGCATATAGTGTTACTCTTGTTCGTCCGTACGTCCCATTTTGCATTCAATTGTTTTTATTATATTCATAGGTCAAAGACCGTAAGTTTCAGAGCTTTCAAACTTCATACACACCTACATCAATATGACAGCAATATATGACAGCAATACACTCCTACCAGAATCAGGTTACTACGAATGAACGTGACCTATTTTTCACAGTGTTAATTTACATTAAAGATTTTGCTATGTCCATTTCTCAAACATCATATGCTGTACAGCTTTAAACTTTTACACATTATTACAACTACATGACAGCTGCATGTTCAAATAAAAAATAAGTTATTATGGATTTCATTTACCTACTTTTGGCACATAACAGTTTTACATTCAAGTTGTTTATATATGTTCATTTCTCATTATCAAAATTCATATAAGTTTCAAACGTCACACTTACAACCATACACTTTATTACATTTCGTTATGTGACTGACCGCCTTAACACGGGGCGTCCGTGTCCCATGGACACATTTTCTAGTTAATTTACATTCAACTTTTACATTAAAGTGTTTGGTAAAGTCAATTTCTCGGCATCAAATGCCGTACAGCTTTCAAAATTTTACACATGTTTACAACTTCATCACAGCTGCATGTTCCAGTAAAAATAGTTCATATGAATTACATCGACCAACTTTTGGCATATTACAGTATTTAGAATTGGTAAAATCAGACCTGGTGAAATAGACTTGGGAAGTTCTAGTTCGCGTACCTCAAAGCTATTTAAAATATTTGGAACTGCAAAGTTGATTCTAGCGTTTTCTGGTTTGCGCTGGCGTTTTTACTGCCATCTAGCACATGTCCTATTTTTTTGGACAACACATGAAATAGAAAAATTCACGGTGGAACAAACGGTATCCAAAATCTCTTCGACTCTCTGGTATACCACATGGAGCTTGTGCTTGAAGCGCCGTAAAACCTGACAGTTTCAAGAAATAACAGTATGGATAAATTGTCCAGGTACAATATTTCCCTTCAACGATTAACTCAAGAAAAACAAAGGAGTCATTATTTAACACTTTCTTCTGTACTTCTCTATTAAAAATCATCATTCAAAATTTCGATGTTCTCAGCTTCTGTTTGTGTTTGTGTACTTGTGTCGATGTATATATTTTATTTATTTTATTTTGTTTGATCTTCTATTGATATATCTTCTCATTCGGTGTCATTCCCGTCAACGGGGAATATTTGTTTGCGTTTTTATCGAAGCGCCCGATGCGGTAAATATTTTGGGAATTCATGGCTTCGCTATTTTTCTTTCTAAATGTCCATTTCATTGATGGTTAAAGAGAAAGTCCGGTCTTTTTTCGCGTTTTGTTCTTAAAAGAAAAATAAACCATTAGTAAGAAACTTGTTGAAATATATGTTGATATCATACTTTGACAAGTTGTATAATTAGGCCTGGTAACAATTACTTCCAACGGAAAGCTGAACGTGCAAGTAATATTTTCTTCGGACGATATAGGTATGTTGATATATACATTTATCACATAACTCATGGTGTTTGAGTGGAATAACACCATTCTATATTTGCCATATATAACTAGTTATATAAGTATGCAAAGAAGCCTAGTATGCGTTGTCAAAAAAAAATCAATAATGACTATAATCCAATTCACACGCTTTTTGTCGGTTTCGCGTGTTAAGGAGAGAGCAAAATGCAATAAAAGCCGATATGTGAGATATGTCTAACATTCGTTCCTGTTCATTATTGAATTTATTAAACTCGTTAGCAAAATTGATATATTGATCGGCAAGAGCTTCGCATTATATCATTTTGTTGACTCGTTTAATAATTCAATAATGAATGAGTACTCATGTAAGAGCCTCTATTTACAGTCCAATTAGAAGTTCGTATTTGTACCACGATGTTGTACAATACTTAATGTTGTTTTCGCGTGTTAAAGAGATAGGCAAAAACAATAAAAGCCGATATGTGAGTTATGTGATAAATATAATCTTAACATTCGTTCTCATTTATTATTCGTTAGCAAAAATGATATACTGCTCGGCAAGAGCTTCGCATTATATCATTTTGCCGACTCGTTTAATAAATTCAATAATGAATTAGTACTCATGTAAGAGCCTCTAGTTACAGTCCAATCAGCGGTTCGTATTTGTACCACGTGGTTGTACAATAATTAATGTTGTTTTCGCGTGTTAAAGAGAGAGGCAAAATGCAATAAAAGCCGATATGTGAGTGATGTGATAAATAGAATCTAACATTCGTTCTCATTCATTATTGAATTTATTAAACACGTTAGCAAACATTATATAATTTTCGGACAGAGCCTCGTTGCCAACTCGTTTAATAAATTCAATAATGAATGAGTACTCTTGTAAGATCCTCTAAAACCCTTTCTTTAAAAAAAACATTCAATGAAGGTGTGCGAGACAGTATATTTTATTCGAATGCGTCCCTTTACCAGGCAAGAATAGATATAGCCGGCTATTTTGATATTTAATCTACGAACACTGTCAAGAAAATATTTTATTTTTTGCTCTGGCATCTGCAAAGTCATTGAGTATTTGCTTTTTTTGATTTCTATATTCTTTTTTGCATTGATATACATGTATACACGATAATCTTTGTGCTATACTTATATGACTTGTTTGTTAGGGGATAAAGCCTAGTGGTGATTTCTGTATTTACACCAACCCGCTTTAATGAGATAACAATAGGGTAAGATGTAGGTTTGGTGTACCCTATAACCTGGCTTTAACCCCCCAAGCGGCCATTTTGCAACTGACCGTTCCAAGGCGGTAACCCTATTGTCAACCATTTATGTTTGTGGTATAACATCTTATTTCTCCTAATCCGCGCCTTCTCTGACCCTAAAAGCCTTTTTTTCTCTTTTTTTTTTGCGGCTTTTTACGTTTTGTTTGTTTTGAAACTTTCGATGCGATTTAAAAATAGGAAGGGGATAACCCCTCTCCATACCCACACCGCACCTAACCCTAACCCTAACCCTAACACCAGCATGTACATATATATACATATATATACATGTATACACATATATACACAACTGTCAGTGTCTTGGTTCATTGTAAGAATTCATAGGGGTGGATGGATAAAAAAGTTGGCTGGATTAATTTCAAATGGTTTTAAAATTGCTCCGTGTATTTTCAAAACTGTATAGTTGATTGTTTCTGATTGCGATTTGTTTATGCGTTACGTATAAATAACGAAGTCTGTATATCATTGGAGTAACATAGAGCGTTGTTTTCAGTCGTTTTGAAGAAAATATGTAATATTTAATTTCTAAGATAATTTGTAGCTCTACAGTTGATTGTCCAATGCATTTTGATAAGCAGAGTGTATTGATCTGTGTTAAAAACGTCTGAGTTGAAGGGCAGGTCCACAACATATAAACAATAATCTCGTCCTTGTGGCAGTAGTGACAATAAGGGTTTTCTGCTTTTTTATTTTGTGGAGATAGTGCTGTGTTGGAAGAAGCCGATGATTAATCCTTGTTTGAAACCATTGTAGTATTGTTCAAGTAGACCATTTGATCTCGGTGCTTGCACTTCTTTAAAGCTCTAGCTACGCCCCTGATACAAATTTGTGTTAGCATCGCAATGGACAAATTCTTACTAGTATTATTGAGTACCTTGCAGAGTAACAAAATATCCACGATAGCAGTGTGAACAGGGTAGCTGGTACCTGTTATTAGAGTTATCTCCCCGCTCCCTTTTGAATAAAAGTGTGGTTAATATTAAAAAAAATGTTTTCTCTGAAACTACAAAAGCTACAGGTTTACTATTTTGTATGTTTAATAAGGTTAGTATCTTATACCAGGTATTTATAAAATGGTGACGCTTGGGTCAATTATGGCTTGACCCCGGGGTTAACTATATCTGCTTCAAGTAGACTGTAGATATATACATAGCACTACACACACTCACTCACACAAACAGACCATACATAATGTCGAGTCAACGAGGGATTCTTCTCGTGGCTCAAATGGTAGAGGGACTATAATCCTTAGAATTCTACACACACAAGTGTACACTTTGAAATTGTTACTTTACACCCCTATCCTCTTTATCAAGCGACAGTGATTCAACCGATTGAAAAAAAGAAGTTACAACTTGATATTGGCAATGGAATGATAAAACATTTGGTACCAACCATGACATATTAATTTTGGAATTTTTACAATCAATTCTGAAAAAAACTCCTTGCACCCTGTCTTTCACAACTGACAGTATAGTTATGAAGGAAAACTTTTAAAAACTCTTCTTTAAAACCGTAAGAGCTAAAGGTCTAATATTATGTATGAAACATAAGCTTATGATCCACTAGCAAATTTGTTAAAATGGTGACCCTTGGGTCATATTTGGCCCCATCCCAGTGGTCATATATGTACATAGAGTCATATAGATAGACAAATCTTTAGAAACTGTTCTTTGAAAAGTCAAAAGCATGACCCTGGGATCAAATATGGTCCGGTTCGGGGGTCACACTTTTACAAAGAGTTCTACAGGAAATACTATATGCATCCTTTTCTCTGAAACTAAAAGAGCTAGAGGTCTAAGTTGCATGTAGCGTAAGACTATTGTCCCCTACCAAGTTATTTTTAAATGGTGATCCGGTGTTCACACTATATATTTAATTAAATTGAGTTATTTAGGAAAACCTTGGTTACACATTTGTGACAATGGGGCCAAATATGGACCATACAGGTTCACAGTTTTAGGTAGATTTATATTTAAAAAATGTTGAACACGAGAGCGCTTTGAAACAAGGACAATGGGTCTATTGTTTATGGCTTATATTTGTACACTTCTCATTAAATCACTTCAAAATTAGGTATAACTTAACTGCAATATTTATTAAGAATGGGAGTTTTGATAAGGTGCATGTATAACATTATATAAAGACTTAAAAAATTAAAACACTTAAGTATATGTCTATTTTAACAATTCTTGCAAATCACATATCAAGTGGTAGGGCGTTGGAACCAGGATCGAAAGTACGTGGGTTTGATCCCCGCCATTACCATATGTGTTGTGTCCATGAGCACTCGTTATCTGCATTTGCTTAGTACTGGTTCTACCCAGCATGACATCGAGAGTGATTAAAATAAGTTCATAGAGCTTTCGCCACACAAATTTATAGCTGACTGAAATCCAACTAAGTTAAATGTGTTAGTTAAATGTTTTTAGGCAAATATTTCAACTTACTTTGTTCATAATATAGGAAAATAGTATGAAAAACGGTTTCTGGTTAAAATATAAGTTATTTATAAACAAATAATCAATTTTAGCGAATATATATTGTATAGGTTAATAGCGTAAATGAGTCTCCATGCCCTTTCCACAGTAAATTTAGAATGTTGACAACCTGTTAAAAACTCAAACCTGATCAAAATGAAGGTATTATGTATATAATTATTGATAGGTAAATAATAATTAGTTTTATTACATACGTATGCAACAGAAATGTAAATATTTCTAATTTTTAATTATATTTAGGAGGTATATAATAAAAGGATCATTACTAGCGTAGCGTTTTCTCGAAGTTTGTATCACCTCTCGTAGGTAAATGCCAGATGAAGGATCCAGAGAAGATGAAATGATATTAAAGAATAAGTAGCTCTATATCTTATTGATCTCTTGATCCACCGGGTATTTCAATCGGCTTGAAAACATGTTTATTTAAATGATGCAGCTTTCTTTCTTTCTTTTTTTTTTTTCCTGCTTGAAATTCTGATGTGCAAGGAGGTGGATATTTTAAATCTGTTCTAGCTACGCCTCTGTGTATGGCTCGTGGCCTATGTGTAAGGCAGTCGATACACACGCACACACACATCGCTGTGTATATAAATTGGGCATTCATTACTAGGTAAAATAAACGTAAATTATTACCAAACACATAGTCAATATTTGAATATTCATACAAGCTCATTTGGACCCTATGATGACGTCTACTAAATCCTCATAATAGGACGGTGACGTTTGATGTCTGTCTTCAATCTCGTCTTGTCGTGCCCTTAATGTTTTATTCTCTTGTTTCTCTGGATTCAGCCTTTCACTCATTGAGTACCTGCTTTGTGGCTTACTTTTTTTGAAGTCATATATACACGAGTATTTTTGTGTTTTACTTATATTGCTTATTAATGCTGCCATGTTGGTTAGAGAATTAAGCATGGCAGGGATTTCTTTATTTACACTGTCCCGTTTCAGTGGGATGACAATAGGGTAAGTGTGAGGTTTGTTGCACCCTAGAACCTGCATCATAAAAAAGATAAAACGTCGAACAGGAAACAAAGCCACCAGCTACCGTTCCAAGGCGGTAGACATTTTGACTTTGTTCTGTGAGGGCTTTGTTTCCTGTCCGACGTTTTATCTTTTTATGGTGCAAAAGATATTGACTACTACGACAAGTAATTTCACCTAAACAAATAAAAAATGTTAAAGTATCTCAAACTCACACGGATCCAAAAATGGCAAAGAAAAGCAACATCTTGAAGACACAACATTGACTTAGCTTACTCCATTCACCGCACGTGGTCGAACAAAGCAATTTATATGTTTTCACGTGCAACACGGACTGTTCTGTAATGGCTCATGCAGTTCAAATGATCTTTGACGGTTTGGATTGCCAAGTTGAGTCTTTTGAAATTCCCACAACCCCATTAATTCCTCTTGATTTAAGTTTACATTCTTACTAACGAAGAGATTCCTATGGTTTAATATTTTCGGAGGACAGACTACGACAGACGGTATCATCCGGGGACGAAGCTATGGCAAAGCTTCTTGATTACGCCGACAAAATCCATTGGCCGGTGACAATCGAACGAGACCAAGAACACAATGCAGCATTAATCGAGTGATTCGAGTTTATATGTTTTTACTTTAATTTTACCATCACCCTCGCAGAACTGATACGAGGTTGTACTCTTTTATCGCCATTCGTTAACGGATCATCAGTCCCGAGCTTTGTTTTGTAAATATAACTTATAATGCAAGGCACCATTCACTCTTTTGCACAGACCGACCGGTTATCATTGCCTTTCCTGATGGTATATATAACACTCACAGCCTTCATTCGGAGTTCTGAAGTTTCCCCGACTGTTGTTTGTGTCGGGACATATGCCCATTAATTACGTCGAGTGGCGTGGCGAAGAGGATAACGATAGCCGCACAGGGACTCTTTGTTTCGTCGGTGTGTTTCTGGGAAAGTTCTGGGGGGTTTTCCAGATATTTTTGGAAAAAGGACCCTTGTAAATTTGGGAAATTTCTATCGTAAAAACGACAAAACTGGGATTTTTTCATCGATAAAATGGGCAATTGAGAAACGTCAACATGTTGTAAGTTAGGGTGAGGTAAAAACCTAAAAAGCATTATTAGGAACGCAAAAAAGGGTCAGTTTTTCGGCCCCATGGAACACCTAGAAAAAGCCCCGAAGATGGATTAACCGTTTTATTCATATAAAGTTCTCCGTACCTGGTATAATTCGTCACAGCAAATATATCGTCTGTAACACACTAGAATGGCATGGCATGATATTAATTATGTTGATGGTTCTGCATATTACGTCGACATTTAAATTCGAGCGACATACGAAACACGCTACCTAACTGGTAACGAAACGCGTTTTTTAAACTTTTTATTTTGCTAATAATATCATTTCTACCTAAAACAATATAGTAATATCGTCAAGGCACGATACGGAAATGTAGGCATAAATCACGATCATTATGTGTACAATTTCCCAATGTATATGGGTCGAGTACGAATTACATCAATTTCTGATGAAAAAAGTATCCGGATAATACGATTTCTCCGATTTTAATGTATCTATACTGAAGGGATTTTGTCTAACTTGCGTTTTTGATCATCTATTTATATACAGTTTTAGAAATTTTAAAACATTTTCTGTTGGAATTAGTCCGATGATGTATTCTACATTAAGCTTTTGTTTCGTATATTTACTATTATGCACGAAAAAGGAAACACTAAAAAGCGATATTACACTTGACAGTGTATCTGATGATCCACAGAGCGGTCTTGCGCAACCGTGGTCGATAGGATAAAGATAATGCGTCTGAAACCCATTGCCTCTCAATTAGAAATTGTTAATTTTCGTGGAAAGCATTTTTGTACAGTTCTGACTAATGATTCTATTTAGAAAATAAATGATTGGTCTCCATTTAGAAAATAAATGATTGGTCTTCATCCACTACAAAATTGACCGTCATTATATAGCATAAAATGTACTGAAAAATGCAGATAAACACAATTCGAATTCAAATGGTAATAGTAATAATAAAGCCATATGACGTCACAAACACAAAAAGAGTTGACAATAGGGCTACCGCCTTGGAACGAACAAACCAACAAACTATCTCTCTTCTCTCTCCAAAACGTGATGAACATTTCCTTCGTCTCTTGGGACTCTTGTTTAATACTCGATGGAAATAATTAATTCACAAGCACATTTATTTAAACATAAATGAAATATGTCAAATGATAGCCCTTGACATACCTGTCGCTAATACAAAACCTCTTGAAATAATATTAAACTTCTTGAGTTGGATAGAAAAACTCCTTGATAATCGTTTTTTGTTTTTTGTTCCTGTTTGTGCTTAATATTCAGGTTTTTTATTTTTTATTTTTTACATTCTACCCAGTCAAATACTACCATTTAGTGCCAATAGAAACAAAACGGTGAATGTATATTTTCCATTTTTATTAAAGCTACATTTTTGTTTGTATTTGTGCGATTTAAAAAACAAATCTATTTCAAGTTGGTGGTTAGCATGGCAACGCATTCAAAATTTACAATCACACTCATTATAACTTGATTAAACAGCATATTCTGAGTGGAGTTTATGACATTTTATTTCCAAATGTATCGGAAACAAATCATGGTGTACTAATATTGGCTAAATTTTCATAAAGTCTCACAATAATCATGACGTTATTAACGCATTTACTCCGTAAACCATTAAATGTACAAAATTTACTTTGGTCATCGTATTTTTCCATAATGCGCATGTGTAGTCTCGGTGATGGAAGGATCATGTGAACTATTGCTCTCGGCAATACTATTAAATGTGTTGAGCGTTTTGATCTATGTACTCCCTGAAAGTAAGTGTTTTTTTATGCCACCGAAGTCGCACGCACTGTCCGTCCGTTCGTCCATACCATCGTGTCCGATAAATAACTCTGGCATTCATGAAGGATTTTTAAATAACTTATCACAAGTGCTCACCACAACAAGACGACGAGTCGCACGCAGAATCCAGGTCCGTGGCTACAAGGTCAAGGTCACACATAGAGGTCAAAGGTAAAAAAGAAGTGCTTTCGTGTCCCTATTTCATTTCCGGCAAATAACTGTGACATTCATGAGCGGATTTTTAAATAACTTGGCACCATTGTGTCCGGTAAATAACTCTGACATTCATGAATGGATTTTTAAATAACTTAGCACAAGTGCTCACCACAACAAGACGACGTGTCGGACGCAAAATTCAGGTTCGTGGCTTCAAGGTCAAGGTCACACTTAGAGGTCAGAAGATGCTTTATGACCCTGTATTTGAATGAAGTAATATTAGTAGTGTCCGGTGTATAACTTTGTCATCGGTTGAGGGCTTTTCAAAATGTTCACCATAAGAAGATGACTGTCACTCGCAAACCCGAGTCTTCTGGAAATACAGACAAATACTTCGGCGGCATTTGTCGCTTACAGTGACATCCTTGTTTTCATATATTACTAGGAATGTAATTTTTTTATTTATCACAAATAATATCCTATATTCCCCGAAATTTCCGATATCGGAAATGAACAGTGTCAATATACAATTTCCGACATCGGATTTGAGTAATCTCATTTTGGATAGGTGCATTTCCGGTATCAGTAATATAACTGAAATATACTGTTAAAATAATTCCCGAAATATAATTGAAATACAATTCCCGAAATATACTTGAAATATAATTTCTTAATTCAGATTTCAGAAATTTAAGATTTTGATATTGGAAATGCAATTGACGATATCGGAATTAGTGTTTTAAAACCACTTTGGCATGCCATAAACTATGGAACGCCGTTACCACCTTGTTTTGTTACATATTGGCTTTACAGGAGGAATGTTAAAAAACTTTGAAGGCAACGCTTTAACGATCCCTATTAATTATTTTTTTAAAGAACATACATGTTTGCTGCTACTCTAGTAGTTAACACGTGCTACAATATAGGTCGTACCCTGCCTAACTTGGAACGTTTATGGTGCGCTTCCCAAAAAGCAGTTGGGGTACCAGACTAGGTGCAAATATATATTACATGTTAATTCTTGAAAGCTGTGGCAGGCTACCCGTGGGAAAATAGCATAAAGCATGCATAAATATTACATATCTTAAGAAAGATAAGAAAAATGCATTGCATGTTATAGCGCATTGTACAATAAAGTTGTTAGCATTATAGATATCTGGCCCGGAATACACAAACTATTCTTTTGAATATTCTCTTTTATTTGAGCGCGATAACTTTAATGGACTGTATGCAATCTGGAACAAGATGTGTGGCCGAGAACCACAGTTCTCTAAGTCAATTTTACATGTGTAAATACATTCAGTTGGACATGATGTTCCGTCCTATTTAATTAATATTTATGAAAATTATAGGTTTGCTGTCAATAACAAATACAATTTAAAACTGCAGAATTGGTTTTAGATTGAAGAATATTAATGATAAAGGTTCATAAATTCAATGTCAGCTTTAGTTCGATAAATGTCAGATTGTTGGTGAAGGAAGCAGTGTTAAAGGGACTGTCAACAATCTGTTGGTTTTTTTTGCTCTAGTTTCAAACGTCATGTGTACTTCCACTTAAATGACCCACCTGTTATTTTCTGTTTAATTAATAGTAATGATTGAAACGTTGACGATATTTTAATTAGATGTTGATGAATCAGTTATATTAATTAAAAAGAATTTAAAATATCCATCTCTACAGCTGACTCCATTGAAGAAATTTATTTCGATCTCGCAAAACAACTTCTCCTAGACTGAAATGATCAGATGATACATTTTTATTTATGATAAGGGCAACAAAAATAAACGGAGACCGCTAGTTTTCTAGACATTTCTTTTCATAAAGGACATCATCAAATTATTGACGACTTAGTGTATTTGCACATTTATTGAAGAATTTAATAAGCTCGATCACCCAACTTCGTTCCAGATTACTGACTGTCCCTTTAATCACATATCAGACATATCGAGGGCATAGAGCAAAAAGGGGCTATATATCAAATTGGCATATTTTAACGTTTTATGGTATTTTGATTCCTATAGTATCATTCTATGTTATGTAAAAATATCTAGCATAGGTTATTAAATAATTCCCCAGGAATGATCAGAACACAATGGGGCTATCTGAAAAACTGCCAAAACTTGACAGCAACAAGGGGACATCGACACTTTCTTATAGCAACATTGGGATATATGCCATATGCCCCCTTATTGTCCTTGCAGATAATGTTATTGTTATCAGATCTGTAAAGTGATATTATAGTTTAATCAGACACGGAAACAAGCAGACTATCAAAGCCCTGCTAAGAAATATTTGTCGAGAAATAAAACAAAAAAAACACTGTCCGATAAATGGAAAAGAAACATACGAAAATATCGCAGGGATCACGTATATGAGTATACAGGGCAAACAAGCAAAGTTGTCCAAAAAAAGGAATTGAAATACAAAGACTATTACAAATGTCGCTTTAAATGTTCGCGCAAAGTTTCTCAAGAACGTGCTAAAGAAATATTCCAAACTTACTGGCAGCTAGGCTCTTACGACAAACAGCGAACTTTTGTTTGTCAAAATGTCACTCAGTCAGACACGAAACGTGAAACAACAAGTTTCATTCATAAGAAGAATCATTTTCATACTGTTTGCCAATCCTAGATGAAACCAGAAAGGAAAATGTGTAACAACGCAAAAGGTAACAATTCTGGTAAAGGCAACAACCGCCGTTAAAGGTAACAATTCCAACACACGCTAAAGGTAACAACCCCGCTAAAGGTAATAATCACATCTTCCGCTAAATGTAACAACCCTAACGTTAAAGGTAACAATTTTTCATGTTAAAGAATGTACTCCTCAACAGGCACACCTCAATAATCTGACAGGGTGGGCATGGTGTATGTTTTCCCCCACTTCCCACCACATATTGTGCCAGTTTATGTTTTTACCCAACACAAGTGCTTGTGGCCGGCAAAGCATAACACTAATGAATTGACAAACCAAATTAGATATTGTTTGCATTAAAATATGTGACAAGCAAAACGAAAGGGGTCGGGGGGGGGGGGGGCGTGGGTAGGGGTGGTGGGGGCTGTGGGGGGTGAAACCTTATCAAAAATTGAAAATGTTCATTTAGGCCTTACCTTCCTCCCGAGTTTCTAAAACATTCCAACGCCACTGTAATATGCGGCAGAAATGATCATTCGTAAACAATGATACCTCTCAAAAATATGATGTATGCATAAGGAACAATTGCCGTAATTATGAGCTGCTGATCCGGCCAACATTTCCTTTTCGACTTTCGATTGTAAGCCAGTATAATTCAGTATTAAAATGTAAATATATTCGAAGGGATTAATGTTTTATCTCTGAAACTCTGTAGCACTAATTCGTATACTCAAGTTAAATCTACTGAGGATGACGTTATTGCCACACATATTCACTCGGTGCATTACTTTCAGGGTTGGGTTAGACAAAAAGCAAAACAAACTGCCAACTATGTACTGGATTCCCCTAATTACATAACAATCCATATAAAGCTCGTTTTATTTTGAATTCTAGTGCCTGCACCACAACAAACATCTCCAAGTTTTTAACTTCTTGTTTAATGCCGTTAAAGATCACGTTAAACAATAATCATGATAATATGCTAAAACAAATGAAAACTCTGGGATTAATTTATTTTGATCTAAAATTCAGACGTCCTTGATAAATTTGCAGTAAACGTCAAGTTTCATCTACACTACTCAACTTTTATAATCGGTCACTTTTCGAAAAATTATATATTTTTTAATAATTCATAGTTTCATTTGAAATTTTAACTGGCGTCGTTTAACAAATATCGCTAGCGATTTATAAAACTTAATCTGCCTTGACTGGACTAAAACCTTGTTGTTAAACTTAATAAAATATTGGTATGTGTTTCGGTGATTTCCAGTTTGTTTGTTGTTTTTTTGTTGTTTTTTTTTAGCCGTCTCTTGACGACCCGTTTAATCTCCCCGTCAATAGGTGAAGCAAGGGTCGGAGAGGACCATCCCCTGCCACACCTTACAATATTTTACAGCATGTAATATTCATTTACTAAACACCTACATATATATTTACAATTCAGCATCATAAAATGATATAAGAGTAATACAGAATATATACATGTATTAGATGGTTGAGGCAGGGGAGATGTTAAAAAAAAAGAAAAGAGAAAAACTCTTTAAACTACATTTTGATTGCCGTCCACTAGCCCATCTAATTATAAAGTTGTATAAATTACTGTTTAATAAACAATATTTATATAGTTAATATATACATGTATATACATACATACACATGCACACACGTATATATACATATATATACATATATACACATATATACACAACTGTCAGTGTCTTGGTTTATTGTAAGAATTCATAGGGGTGGATGGATAAAAAGGTATGCTAGATTAATTTAAAATGGTTTTAAAATTGCTCCATGTATTTTCAAAACTTTCTAGTTGATTGTTTCTGACTGCGATTTGTTTATGCGTTTCGTATAAATAACGAAGTCTGTATATCATTGGAGTAACAGAGAGCATTGTTTTCAGTCGTTTTGAAGAAAATATGTAATATTTAATTTCTAAGATAATTTGTAACTCTACAGTTGATTGTTCTTTACATATGTTAAAAATAAATGCATGCTCTGAGAGCTTCAGATTTATATTTTTTGATAAGCAGAGTGTATTGATCTGTGTTAAAAAGGTCTGAGTTGAATGGCAGGTCCACAACATATGAACAATAGTCTCGTCCTGGTGGCAGTAGTGGCAGTCTTTAGTATTCGTGTTACTTTCAAAAAACCTGGGTGACCGATTATAAAGGTTGAGTAGTGTATAAGTACTTATGACTTCTCTACACTATATACAACCTTACCGCATCACCTTATCAAAGACAAGCTTATTGCTCTTATTCAAAAAACTTTCGCTTGAGAAAAAAACTACATGTTTGGCCTGTAACAATATTAAAGCGTTTTTTACTAGCGGCATTTTAGACAATCTTGCCAAGATGTTTGTGAAGCACTCATTTCAGATTAGATAATATTTTCGTCAGGTATGGAACAACCGTTTATAGACAAATTGTTGGTATCCCTATGTGTACGAACTGTGCACCTCTTGTCGCAGATTTGTTATTGTATTGCTATGAAAGAGATTTCATGTTGAGTCTTTCATACGACACTTCCGACGCATCACGTCACCATAGAAGTCAATTTATGGAAGTCCTTGTCGCAGAAGGGTTCTTAAAATACTTTAAGATTTTAAAATAGGTCAGGGTTTGATATTGTTAATTATCCTCACTTAGATGGGGATGTTCTTCGGGCTACTTCTTATGGGGTCTATGTTTCTCAACTTATTCGCTTTTCTAGAGCTTGTAGTCGAGTTGAGGACTTTAATATTCGTAATCTGTGTATATCGTAATCCAGATCTACATTTAAAAATATAAAAGTAATTTAAGAACTCTTCTGCGACAAGGACTATCACAACCTGACTTCTAAGGTGATGTGATTTACAAACTTCGTAAGATCATTGGTCATAATCACTTTCATACAGTCTTTATTAAACGTGTTAAAACGTTTATGAAAAGAGTTTATGACCCTATCATTTGGCAACGCACTGCATGTTTAGTGGTGGACCCATTTACAGGTCGCCACTATGCTTTCCTCTTTGATTGTGCGATGACCGGACAGATTGTGGACCATGCGATGACGTCTATCTGAAACCTTATAAGACGGTCGCGTTTGATGTTTGTCTTAAATCTTATCTTGTCGAACTCTTAACGGTTTATTCTCTTGTTGCTCTGGCTTCTGCCAAGTCATTGAGTACTTACTTTGTGGCTTTCTATGCTTTTTTTATATTATATAATACATGAACATGTATGTGTTTTACTTATATTGCCTATTAATGCTGCCGTGTTTGTTAGAGAATATATCTGTCGGGGATATCTTGTTTACATTGTCTCGTTTATTGGGATGACAATAGGGTAAGATTGAGGTTTGGTGCACCCTAGAGCCTGGTTTAACACCCCCAGTGGCCCCTATTTGGCCACTGACCGTTCCAAGGCGGTAGCCCTATTGTCAACCCTTTTGTGTTTGTGATGGCTTGTTTTGCCTTTTATTCATCTTTCAAGTTGTTCTTTGTTTCTCTGTGTGTCTGTGGTTGACTGTCGTTCTAGAATGCTACTTTTCCTGTTCGATTTTTATATCTACTTTTTATGTTCAAAGTTATATAGGCCACCATGTGCTCATTGTTACTTAACGGAATAAACAAATTGGATATATCTTGATCATTTAATAACTTTTAAAATTAATGTCTATTTCTAACAAAATAAAGTGTAGAAAAAAATGTACATATTGCCAGAATAGTAGGTTGACCATGGCCAAAATCGATGATTATTTTAAGGGGTAGATGGTAACAAAAATAGAACAAAACATATTATATATCAAAATGTTTATCTGAAGTTTATCAACAATCATCATAAATTGGCAAAAATAAGGGCGAACCAAGTAAACCAATAAGGCATCAAGATGGTCGCCATTTTTGTAAAGATTGATATGGAGCTTATAGGAAGACAAAATACCACAGGTCAATACATGTGAGTATATTCTTATATAGTTTTAGCAATTTAATACTTATTTTAACCTTTTTAGAGAAAAATATTTGTCCTTATTTTCACAAAAGAGGCCAAAATCTAGGTCAATACTGCAAATTATTTTTAAAAACGTGTTGCAGCCCTATAATATTCAAAATGTATTATACAATTGTTTTTGTTTTTAAATCAACTTTTTCTCTAACTTTAAAAGCTTTAATTAACTTATTAAATAAAAAGAGAGAATACAATTGAACAAAATGTTTGCTGTATAATATATCTTGCTACTGCAATGTGTTATTTTAGTAAACGTTTAGGTTTATGTTATCTTGTAAAGTTGTTTATTTTAACTACAATGTATTCTAAATAATTAAGAAGTAGTCATAACAAACTACTAGTAGTATTTCTCCTCATATACTTATTTACCTAGGAGTATTTTACCAGATCACCGGTAAGGTTTATGAAGTGTAAACATTAGAATAAAGTTGCTGTTTGAACAATTTCATTAAATTCAGAAACGTAACAGCATGTTACTAAGATGTTTACGATTAAAGAAATTAATGTATAACATTGGTAGACAGAGCAGATACGTAACATCATGTTACTAAGATGTTTGCGATTAAAGAAATTAACATTGGTAGATGTGACATGTTTTGTGATGACAGAGCAGAGCTCCTTCCGCTCTAGGCAGAATTGTATTCCAATATTGCATCTGACTGCTTACATGACACAGAAAAAGTAGTATGATCTCAATTATAATCACCCCTCCTAATGAATACAGTACAGTGTATATATATATACATAAATATATTTTACTGAACGTTTAATAGTACACGAAGGACAGGAGGAGCTCACTAAGAGTTTGTTGATCTCTTACTTAAAAAGACAATGACAGATAGTAAGATTCTGTGAAATGCAAATCAAAAGATACAAGGAAAACATGTATTTAGGGCTAATAACCATATACTAATTTAACAAGAAAAGGTATAACACATATGTTATACCATGGGAAGTACGGACTCCATGTAGATGACGTGCAAGTAGTTGATCTGCAGGGAGGGCCAAATTGAATTCCTGTTAATAACATCAATGCTTGACAATTATGTTATATAATAATTGTATTAAAAGAATGAGTTTAAAGAAAATTATTTTGGTTTTGTCTGATTTCAAATATTATGGAAATATGTTTTGACACTAGTATAATTGTGTAATGGACAATTTTATCTTGTATTATTTTAAAGTTGTGGTTATCCCAGAACAAAGTTTGTACAGATAAGTAAGTGTGCCGGGATCCCCGCCAGGACTCGAACCTGGATTTCTTTTCTCGAAAGAAAAGCATGTTCCTTACACAACAGAGATGTTCCCAACAGCACAGAGCGTACAAAAGAAAATAATCAGCAAAGTTAAATTTAGATTAAACATATTTTACTTCAAATAAACCACAACTGAAACTGATAGGCTCGCATTAACCATTCGCCAAATCGCCATAGGCGAAGAGTAACCCAAACTGGCGAATGGAAATCGTAAGAAATACATAGCAAATTCGCCAGACATTGGCGGTCAGGCGAATCCGAATTTCCGACCGACTTTGTCAAAAACTTCTCGGGAAATCCCAAATTCAAAAACACAAAGTATTTAACTGTTTATAAGCCAATATCCCGCTGGGTATTATAAGGTAATTAGCGACAATCAATTTGGACCGATAACTAATAATCGCCGTGTTTATTGAAAACCGCTGCCAAATTGTCGTGTGTGCGATAGACGCCGCCTACTTTTCCGCCTCTCGATGTCATTCAACTAATTTGTGACCACGTGCTCAATATTATCCACATATTTAACTCCGTTATCGAGCCACGTAAAACATCAAATAAGTGGTGCCCTCTAGTGGCCAAAATGGCTGATCAATCAGTGTTTTTGAACTTTACGATCAGTCCGAGATTCATTTATGTGAAGTTTCGTGAAGATTCCTTAAAGGAAGGTGAAGTTATTCAGCATCAACCAAGTTTTATTTGTAGTAACAGTGACCGTGACCTGAACAACAATCTCATGTTTAATTCTCTTGAGGTGAATTTATTTGTTATTTAAATCCAGGGAAACTAAAGTTATTGGGTGGAAACTAATTTCCAATAGCAGCAATGACCTTGACTGAAAATCAAACTACCTAAATAACAATCACGAGCTTCCTTTCCATGAGATGCACTTTGTGGTGGTTTTATTAAAATTCCTTCAGGGAAAGTAAATTTATTCAGCAACAACAGGTATATAACTTTGAAGCTCCACTGATAGGTTTTGATAGCTAGATCAGCATTCCTGTAAAGTTGCATGAAAATCAGTGAAGTTGTTTCAGAGGAGTAGTCGCTGCAAAGTTTTTATTATATAACTCTATGTAAACAAAGATGCCATGTTTAATGTCGAGTTAAAATAAGTTGCGACAAGGATCAACATACTGTCATACTGATAATTTAAGAAACAAGAAATCCGCGAATTCACATGTCTCGCCTAACGGGGGCAGGACTTTAAAATAAAAAAGGTCAATGATGCGTAAATGAAAGTTTGTTAACATTTAGTAACTAACAAGAGGTCAATGACCTTAAAGCTCTACTGATATGTTTTTGAAAACTAGATCAATGTTCCAGTGAAATTTCATGAAAATCTGTCAAGTAGTTTCAGAGGTGTAGTCGCTACAAGCGTTTACTATGTACCACTATGTAAACAAAGATGGCCGCTGGCATTTTTTTTTTTTTTTTTTTTTTGCATTATTTAAGTTTGTTTTTTTTTATTTTATGTGACAAAACCTTGCAACAGTCCATGGGGGAAAAAAGAACTTTTTCATAAACTTCTATGACAAATATGGCCGAACTAATTTAGTCGGATCATGACATGGCAGCCATGTTTAACAATGAATCAAAATTATTTTCGAAAATGACCAACCTCATGTCATGCTGATCATTTTAGAGAAAGTCCCATATCAGTATCACTTATAGTTTTCAAGAAGTAGTCGCTACAAACTTGTTTTTTAAAAATCTATTTTTAGCTGTGGTGGCCATCTTGAATGTCGGCATACCTGGATTTTGGCCAGAATCAACTAGACATCAAGCGCAACATTCCTGTCAAGTTTCATGAAAATCCGTCCAGTAGTTTCAGAGGAGTAGTCGCAACAAGTTTTTCCTATATAACTTTATGTAAACAAAGATGGCGGCTAACGACCATTTTTTACATCCAATCAAAATGAATTTTGTTTAGGACATACTACTTGTCGTGCCAGTTATTTTGGTAAAAGTTCCAAATCAATATCACTTATGTTTTTGAGAAGTAGTCGCCACAGAATCACATTTCTAAAATGTATTTTTAACTCTGGCAGCCACCTTGTATTTCCGACCGACCTGAATTTTTGCTAGGATCAACTAGACATCAAGAGCAACCTTTCTGTAAAGTTTCATACCTGGATTTTGGAACTGCATATATATGTGTAAGAACTGAATATATATGCGTAAGAACGGAATATATATGTGTAAGAACTGAATATATATGTTTAAGAACTGAATATATATGCGTAAGAACTGAAAAGTTTCATGAAAATCCGTCAAGAAGTTTCAGAGAAGTAGTCGCCACAAGTTTTTCCTATATAACTCTATGTAAACAAAGAGGTCGCTGGTGGCCATGTTTCACATCCAATCGAAATGAATTTCTGTTAGGACCAACTACATGTTATGCCAGTCATTTTGGTAAATCAATATCTCTTATGGTTTTTCAGTAGTCGCCAGAAAATCGCATGTTTAACAGTAGTTGCAGAGGAGTAGTCGCTACAAGTCTTTACTATGTAACTCTGTGTAAACAATCATGGTCACAAGCAATGTTTAACATCATATCAAAATTTCTACAAGAACTATGTCATGCTGAGCATTTTACGAAAAGTCACATTTCAATATCACTTATAGTTTTCAAAAAGTAGTCGCTACAAACTTGTTTTTTAATAATCTATTTTTAGCTTTGGCAGCCATGTTGGATTTCAACGTGAATTTTTGCTAGGATCAACCAGACATCATGGGCAACATTCCTGCAAAATTTCATGAAAATCCACCCTGTAGTGTCAGAGAAGTAGTCGAGATAAAAATCTATTTGTATTTTTAGTAATAGTGTCCTTGAACTTTGGATAACCTAAGTAACAATCCCATGCTAATTCCGATGAGGTGAAGTTTTTGGTAAAAATCCATAAAGGGGAAATGGCAACCAAAATCCTATTTACAGTAACAGTGACCTTAATCGTTTACCAAATGACAAGAATAACAATCCTGAAATTCCTTTCCAAGAGACCTATTTTGAACATTAATTGAGTGCATTTTTACATTCAACCGATGATCGATTATAGACTTGCATCAGTTACAATCGATTAATTGGTACATCACTAACTAAAGGCAGAACAATTTTGACAAGCCACAAAGAGCAACTGTTGTTCCGATTTAACATTATGATCTAAAATTCGTCAGTGAAGCCTTCATCAGATTACTTTATTACAATTTTTCATGATCGAGTTTACTGGGATGGTACAATGCAGCTCACGTCAAACCCAGACTTTATTATTTCATTTCGAGTGAGTAAAATGGCGTACTCATGCGGAGTTTGATGACAAACTGCTTGGAGTGGAAATCAGCTACGTGAAAAATGAATGGCATACTTAAGCCAAGATATTTTGCATAGAAACTAAAAATTTGGCCATGTCAAAATTACACAGGTAATGAGTGCATCTATTTCTCCATTTAGGTCATTTTTGTCCATAATTCTTAAGTAAGTTTAGTGAGAAATGTTAAACTTTTTAATTTTGGATGTGGGCAACTCATAAATAAATAGGTATTTCCTGGATATTTTCTGGCGCCAAAATGCAATTTATACGATGCTTCTTATTATTGACTTTACGGTAATGGATCATTTCCATTCGATGAAATGTTGCATATTATATTTAATATTATTCTAATTAATGTTTTTTTCAGAATTTGAACTGAGTTTTACGGCACCTCAACACATACAAGGTTATATAGCGCCGAACACGAATGAACATGTATGCAAGGTCCATTCTCTATAATTTTCTACATCAAAATAAGACATGGGAAACAGGCCTAGACATGTAAAGAAGCCTGATGTGAGTGCCGCCTTGTAAAATGCATCTGGCAAAGAGAAGGTAGGCTTGGATTATGGATTTTAATGTTTTATATTGTTGAAAACGGACAGCGAAAACAAACAAAAACTTGTGATGTACTGCATGAAACGTCCGGATCTGTTTCACAATTTACTAGAACATGTAAACGCAAGAGTTAGCAAGTGTGTACAGCTTTTTAAAAGAGCATACATTTTAAATCAGTTGTTTTAATTAACGGCTGTGTGAATTGGGCGATTTAAAGCGAAAGTGATGGTAACAAAAATAATTACATTATACAATAGTGCTTGACACAGTCTATATCATCCGTGTTAAGATTGGAAGTAAACCCACTGCAGCTTTAATTCAATAATCTTTTTTTTTTACATTTTGACAGATGTATCATGAATTTTCAAGCATTTCGCAACACTCGTAATTGAGTCGGACTTATGAAATCAATTGATATAAAACTAGAAGGCTGTTCTAAAGGAGACTTGGGCCGCTTGCCGTGTGCTTATTTCAGCCGGTACATTCTATGTAACTATAAAACAGGGCATAACTCTGCCAAAATGAAAGTCAGTTATAGGTCATGTTTAACACATGTCTTGAGGTAAAACGAAGATGTGTGTGAAGTTTTATGAACACAGAGACCAAACACTTTTCAAGTTATTATGGCCAAGGTTAGCTTGCAGGGTAAAGTGTGATGGACGATGGACAAAGTGATCCCTAAATGTCTGCCATGCTACTTAGGCAATACAAAAATGATTACGATAAGAAATTATTAATCAGAGGCAAGTCCTATTCAGGGGTGCATTTCTGATTGAGAGATGATGAAATTTATGTAAACGATAGCGCATTTTTTCTATTATTATTAATAAAACTTTTCATTCAGAACTGCAGTTAAAACAGTTACAGTTCAGTATGGCCATGTCGATGTTGGCATATTGAAAGATATTGAAACTATGGTGCAGAAATATCTATATATGTTGTATGAGAAGTCATTTGTCCGTGCGAGCTTCAGTGACCGTCAGATTTTAGTATGTTCATGTACATGTAGTCATGATGAGTATATATTGTACATATCACGAACAAAGATAAGGAAATTGGAAATATATAGACAACGTTGTTTCCGTCAAAAATTAAGTAATATTTAACCTATACCATTACCTTCAGTGTCAGCTAGACCTCTATATTTTAGTATAGTCATGGTGATGTTGTCATGATGAGTATATCTTGAAAGTTGGCTCAAGAATTGAGAGAGTTATAGAGAACGGTATGTGCCCGTGAAGAAGAAAAAGTCAGTATTCGACCCATTTGATGCCCTTCAGTGTATCCGTGACCTGCATATTTTAGTAAGGTCATGTCAATGTTGTCATGATGAGTATGTATTGAAAGTTTGATAAAGGGCCATGAAGAAATGCAAATGTTTTAGCCAGCATGAAGTTTACCAGACGAACTGCCGGATGAGAAAGTGGTCCATATGTATAGCGTTTTCAGCTCAAACGCGACAGATTCATAGCTTGCCAGTATGTAAATTGAGCAAACATACCAACAGCAAGCCAACTTCGTCCTATTGCTGTTATTACTTATGGGCCACACAAATAGACAAAATAACGGCAACACAATACAAAACGTATTTACGAGGGATGTTCGAAAAGTAACAGGAAAGATGCCATCACTTTTGAATTTTTACACAATGGTACCTAAAATCAAAAGGCATCATTCTCTCACCAAATGCACTCAAATCATGAATTGTGATGAGATTTGCTTCTGGGGAAATGGACAGTGCAGACAAGGTTTTTCATAATAATTATTGGGTCACGGCGCACTTGACCTTCAATATTTGATATGCACATACTGATGCTTCGTACAAAGTTTCGTCAAAATCCAACAAGTAGCGCAGACAAGATTTGTGACGGACGAACGGAAAGGCCAACTACAATCTGTCTCACCTACCACTTTGTGGTGGAAGACATAATTACAAAGACAATATTTTAGTTTATATGTAAACTTTATTAATAATTGAGCGAACATAAACTTCAGCATTGACTCTGGCCAGTGGTGTACATGGAGTTTTCTTCCACATGACGTGCAGCCTGAAAGAAATAAAAAGTAAATATAAGTCGAGCAGAGTATTCAATTTGAATCAGGGGGAGCTAGGGCATGTTTAGGGGAATGGGACAGTTTTAAATTTAATTATTGTTTAACGCGTCATCAAAACGTTGTTTAGGTTATTTCGAGCCGCCCCAAAGAGAGGAGGAAAGATACATAGGCATCCAGGAACCCTGCCCTACGCTTACTACCGATTAGATACCTATGGTTCTTTAACGTCCTTGGAGGGCAGACTCCGATACACAGAACAACCCGGTTTACGTTCCCGAGGCTAGCAGGACACATCGAATTAACCCAGTGGCGCCAGCAAGACTTGAATCCGTGTTCACTGGATTCAAAGCCGATATGCTATAAACGTCCCATGACCAAAACCGAGTAATTGGCACATCAAATAAAGGGTCAATACGTATTATATTGTGTATCATACGAGTATATGATTGATCTGACATATTTTAATGTTTTTTTCACCAACAGTACAGCAAGAATCTATTATAAGGAAAGTTAAATCTGACAGAGGGTGCAATGCTCTAAAAGCCAATCTTTCCTAGAACGGGAATAAAAAAACAAATCTTGCCAACAAATCTAAAATAGTTACATTTTACACGTTTTGTTCATAGGATAATTTACTTTAATGACTTAGTAAGGTCATTTTTCATGGGGAGAAAACATTAATATACAATTATTTATTTTCTCTCTCAAAACCTGGTGATGCCGCTAGTTTTAGAAATAAAACACAATTAAATAGGGCAGTTGAGAAAACACTTTTGTAGATGTTTGGGCTGTTCTGATGTGAATATGTGTAAAACAGACACAAGATTGGAAATTTGCTCTGTATCCCTTTAATAAATTGGGGATCCATCACATAGAACATAATCATATTGTAATTTGTTGATGTTAAAGGGACACACGGCAATCTTGAAGTATGTATCAAGCATTAACATTAGCATCTCCATTTGTTAACCTGGTAACATACTAAATTTAAACTTGCTTGCATTAAAAATTAAATAAAAATGTCAGTTTTCATTTTGTCTTCGTTATTCTATCAAATACTTAACTATATTATAGGTGCACTATTATCAACATTAAGTACTTTGTAAAACAATTTCTTCTGAACTATTCTAATAAATAGTATTAATAATTGCACAAATGCAAATTATGCAGTAAAATTGACCGAGCTCCAGAAGTTTTAAACAAAAAAAAGACTGCCTGGTGTCCCTTTAACACAACTTGTTTTCGCGTGAAGACAGTACATGTAGTTTACACGAGCTCATATGACAATCACGCTGCATTATAACTGAAAACATTTTTACTCTAACTTTGAACAGCACCGTGCAAGATAACACGTGTGGTAATGCAAGCTCCATTTAAAGAACTACACAAGTGCAAACAAGTTTTGAAAAGGCTCCCACCTCCATATGATCCAATGGCATTTAATACGGATTGACATTCTGAAGTCGTCGGTACCAATTCACTTAGAGCTGCTCAAGGGCTCGATTCACATTTGAGGCCTCTCTGAAAAACAACATAAATCCAATGTCAATGATCAAACAGACATAGTTTATCCTTTGTTATACATAATGTAACATATTAAAAAAGAAAAGAAAAAAAGAAGAACTAAACTGAGCAAAGCATGAATACTACTTCTGCTCAATTACACGGTTAATGTAATCAAAACATCTCTCATCATTCATTATACATGTCAAATATAATGTAGCCTGAATTGGAGATCCATTAAAACTCTGTTCCACTTTCACAGCATATTTCCAGCCATGGAATAGTCATTTCTTTTAAGACACACTGGATGCAAGTATAGTAGCTCCACCTCCGTATACTTTCTCGAAATTTGGCCTTTTTGTCGCAACAGAAAGTATCTAGTAAATGTAAATAAATGTAAATTCAAAATCACTTCATTGTCTCAAAACTCTGCTGTACATAAATATGAATCTGACCGAGATTTCAATCATATGCCAATGGCAGTTTACATTGTTTCAATGGTAGTTGTATCCGGTTATGTATTCACGAATGTGCGAGAAAATGGGATAACGTAACGATATAGAGACAACGCTAACAATTTACATTCATGCATCTGAGGGGTGGGGGTGGAGGGGGTTTCTAGTTTCCTTACCCTTCCTTGTTTTCGGTATGCAAGCTCCATCTACACATCCCACCCCACACACACACACTTGGTTGGGTGGGGGGGCGGGGGGCGGGGGTTACGGGGGACATTGATAGCATTTCTACTAGTAATTGTGTTTATTCCACGACACGTTCTACAGTTTACAGTACATCCAGTTACTGGAAAGATCGGAGTACACGAAAAACACTTTCAGTGATTATGAACTTTCTATTATACAGCATATACCAATTTTAAGCACTGTATTTGGCAAATGTCTAAATATGTACGATCTAAAAGTGGTGTGTACTGTTTATTAACAAACACATTTTAATCACAAAACAAATACCTTGATAATGGACTCCAGCAGACAGTATTCCCAAATCCAATTTGCACCAACATGAATATATGTCGCGTGTCAAGTTATGTCACGGTGACCTGTCATCAATACTGCACCGTGTTGACACATAATGGGACGTTATTTCGTCCGGTAAGGTATTCGTTTTTACATAATCTACGGTATGAAACTCTGTACGCGTATTGTTAGACTCCATAGGTAACCGTAGTGATCGCCGACGTAGCGCGCCCAATTTCGGGTGTAAAGAAATGGCGTCTGTTTTAATTGAAAATTCGTAAAATAGTCCGTAAAATACAAAGAAATAGTCCATGTTCGCGGAGTTAAAATGCGAACAGAACTGATATGTTATAGGTCCGTGGCGTTCCTACTGTATATATAGCTATAAGCATCAAAATTGAATGATGTGCAACATACTCAACCTAGGTGGCAAAAATGTCACCTCGTACTACGCTGAAGGCAATCACTTTTGTCAACAAATTCAACCAGGCTTGGCCAACACGTGCAAGGAGGACTGCTGAAATGAGAGAGGATCCCCCTGCCTGTTATAGGCATTAACAGCGTCACAAAATTATGATCTTTGGGTTATATTTCCACTCTGACACACACGAAGTAAATAAAAGAAAATTATAGTTTCCTGTCCACTTGCTGCTATCACAGTGCACAAGACACAATACGTACCTGTACAGGACCTGCATGGAATTTGCTACAAGCCCGACTTTAATTTTGTCTAGCCCGGGCGTCGGGCTATACAATTTCTGGAGTATTTCCCTGCAAAAAAATCATGAATTGTGTTCTCAACACTTGGGTGGTACATTATGTACTCCATGTCCACCGCCGTATGCATGCCATCTTTGGGATGGTTAAAATTGTGTACTGTTGATTTTATGAATATTGAGTTCTGCTCAACCCGGGGCTAGAGGGCGTGAGCGGTAGCCAGCATATTTCACTACCGCTCATGAACAGTCTCAATCAAACCGAGACTGCAATATTTCGTATGTGTCGTGCTCGGCCGTTTCCAAAGGTCCATTATCATACTTTTTTTGGATACTGTTAGAATTAAACGGTACGGTACCGGGACCAATGAAACCGTAAGGTATTTTAACGGTACTGTTAACGATGCAAGGTTGAAACCAATCTCTTCGATCAGTTTGCTTGACAAAATCGGTCTTATTTTCGTACTTGATTTATTTAATTTTAATTTTCCGCTTTAAAAATTTTTTGTTTTGTTATTTCATGTTCAGTTACATATATTATATTTATTGTGAGTTTCTCGTGTTTTAATCCCATTTAATTGTTGCAAAAAGTGAATACGAAAATATGTATCCAAATGCGTGCCTCACTACTAGACTGGTTCCACTTTATAACGTGCCGTAGACTATGACCGTTGGTTCCATCATGTCCATGAATACGAAAATATGTATCCAAATGCGTGCCTCACTACTAGACTGGTTCCACTTTATAACGTGCCGTAGACTATGACCGTTGGTTCCATCATGTTCATAGACGTGGTTTCTCGATTAAATTGCTAGGTACTACACAGCAAAATAATGCCAGTGAATCGCAAGCTGTATGAGTCTGGGTGTACATATTTACACAAAATGATCACACGCTGATAGTTGATCGTGATCATGGCAGTTTGGAGCTTCAAAATAAGGTAGATACATTTTTCCAAATACCGATAAGGGTACCGGGTTTTTTAAACGGGTAAATACCGGTTCCCAGTGAAACGGTATGATACCAGCACCGGGGTCCTACATGTGTATCGTCTTATCTCTGACAATGTGTGACCTTCGCCAATACCGACACATCAATTTCCCCAATGAGGACCGCCAACACTACTAGAAAATGCACCGGCCCTTCTTTCCTGCACAGAAACCATTATCCCCGGGATAGAACCCGTACATTTATACGTACTAAGGACAAGCGAAACACATTACTTCATTTCGGATGTGTTACTCAGTGGTTCCCATTCGCCAAAGGATAATCTCACTGTCAATGCCAATTTAATCCCCAACTGATGTTTCAATATATGCAAAGGAGAACAACAAACTGCAACTCTCCCGTCAAAAATGTTGTGCACTTGCAATTGCACATATTTAACAGCTATTTCTCAAGTGCATTTATCGTTTCATTGTAAATTTTACAGTCGCCACCATAGCTTAATGTCACATCTACTTATAATGGCAATCAAGTGAAATTTTCTTGAAAACTTCCTCAAATACGACCATACAAACACAATGCAAACATAACTGACAGGGCAAACCCTACCACTGACTTCCACGCATGCTCACTCACACAATATAACAAAACGGAAACAATTTTCACAGGTAGCCGAAGTTCTCGTCTCATTACTAAATTTACAACCGTCAAAATAACAGAATATCACATCTGCTTACCTCAGCTGAAACCGCCTTGAATACTTCCTGAAACACAAGTTTCAAGTTTCAAGTTTTTATTTATTCAAGGCTCATTAAGAGCATCTGATATAACAAATTTACATTGTGCAGAAAACAGAACAATAACAAAACTATTTACATAACAGAACTATTTACATAACAATACACATAATCACATAACCATCACACAACCAACCATCAATTTGTACAAGAATGAAATGACTAGAATGATTAATGAGTGAATCCTAATTTACATGTTTAGTAAGGTATTTTTGCTATCTAGTTGTTGTTTTTTTTGTTTTTTTATATAACTAATAAGCATAGCATATGGAGAATGAGTGTATACATTTATATTACATAAACTATATATATGTGCAATGTGAATATCTATATGTTTTGAGATGAAAGAAACATTTTTTTCTATCAAGCTTTGAGCAAAACTATATCCAGTTATTTACAAGCTTTAAGAATGAGTTCACAAAATCTGGCTAATTTTAATAAAGTATTCTTATCTTTACTATTCATTAATAGCTCATATTTAACAGAATTTGGATTTTTATAAAAATATGACCAATATATTTCTTCCTGTCACTTGCAAAGTGTTTACAAATAAATAAATAGTGAACTTCATCACCCAAAAAATGAGCATTACAAAGTGTACATGTGCGTAGATTTCTTTCTATGTTTAAATGTCTTCCCTTTTCTATAGGCATTTTATGATTCATGCAGCGGAATTTACATAAAGTATTAGACAAACCAAATGGCAAAATATTAAAATACTGCTAAAAAAACAAACGCTTTCTTATATATTCTATAGTTTAAACATTTACTTAGACTTTGTATATCACTATTCCAAGATTTAACAAACTGATCTCTTATGACACTCTTAACTAATTTTCTAAAATAATCTGGGCTATAAACTTTCTGATCTAACCAGTAATTAGACAGCCCAAGTTTGTTGAGTGACTTTTCAACAAATTGTATCCATGGAAATTTAATTATGTTGTTTTTATGAAGACAATATGCAATTCTATATAGCAAATTGCATATTTTGGTTTCTTTAGCATTTATTAGTTTACACCAGTAATTAAGTTTTCTACTTCTTATGTGTAATGAAATCGGAAATATTCCAAGCTCACCATACAACATACAACTCGGTGTACTTTGTTTCAAGTTTAGAATAAATTTACAGTATTTAGACTGAAATTGGTCTATAATTTTTATATCTTCTATACCCCAGACCTCTGATCTATACGAAAGTATGGGCACAACCATAGCATCAAACAAATGTAGTTGCAAATCAAGTGGTAACAACAATGTTCTGGCTTCATTAATTAAGGAATACATAGCTTTTCTTGCTTGGTCCACTAATCTTTTCTTAGTTTGACCAAAATAGCCATTAAATGCAAATTGTACACCAAGATAAGAGAAGCATACTATCGTCAAAATAAAATTTTGGAGGATCTCTCAAGCCTCCGGCTTTTACAACATAAAACAATTTTAGTTTTCGCCGAGTTCACTTTTAAACCCCATGTTTTACAATAAACAGACATACTATTTAATGCTAACTGCAAATCTTCTGCACTTTCAGCTAAAACAACAGTATCATCCGCATAAAGAAGCAGAAAAAGCTTGATATAAACCTCAACATCATCATCGCTCAATACATCACGAATAGTATCAGACAAAATATCTAGCCCATTGTAGTGTTGGGACATGAAATATACAAGGTCATTGAGAAAGAGAGAAAATAAAACTGGTGATAAATTTTCACCCTGCCTTACACCAGACTGACTTACAAAGAACTCTGAAATTTCTATACCTGATTTAACACAAGATTTAGCTTTATCATACATATTGTAAATAATTTTAATAAGTTTGCCATCTATGTTTTGTTTTAGCAATTTCTGCCATAAGGCTAATCTATTAATAGAGTCGAATGCTTTACTGTAATCTATAAAATAACAATATAATTTCTTACGTTTAGCAATATAAAAAGCAATAGGCATCTTCAGAGCATAAATATGATCGACTGTACCGTACCCTTTCCTAAATCCAGCTTGTTCTTCACATAAAACATCATTTGACTCTAAATATAAATTCAAACGCTGATTCAGAACAGATGTCAACAATTTGCCAAAACAACTAAGGATAGATATACCCCTATAGTTATCTGGGTCATTAATATCGCCTTTATTTTTATAAAGAGGTAAAATAACACCCTTGCTCTAAACATCTGGACAAATACCAGAATCCAGAATAATATTAAAAAGTTTACAAAACACAGGTAACAATACATCCACAGAGTTTTTCAAGTATTCATTCAATATGTCATCAAAAATTGAGGACAATTTAATATTTTTCAAATTACTAATAGCTTTGCTAATTTCGACTATGGTGATATCTGAGTTAAATTCTGCATTGTTAGACATGTTAGAACTGATATTATGTAAATCTAGATCTTGAAAATCATTATCGTCATCTGAGATATTTGCACTCAGCTTACTAAAATGCTCATGAAAAGCTTCATTTTAATTTTATTGATAATATGTTTTTTATCTGTTGAATACTTTATCTGTTGAATACTTGTTCAATAAACTCCAAGAAGACTTTGGATCTGAATGTTTGAGACCTCTCAATTTCTTATTGATCTTATATGAAAAAGTTTAAATTTCTTATTTATTTTCTTCTTATACCGTCTACTGTTATTTATCATGATGTCATGATTATTTGTGAACTTTTTCCTCCTAAAATTATTTGTATCAGTCAAATATTGATTCCTAAGAACTTTACCACTTTCATCAAACCATGGTTTTGGGATTTTCCTCGGCTTACTATGTTTAAAATACTTTTTTTTAGTAACTAAATCACACTTTTCAGCAGCACTAATAATAATGTCAGTGACATTCTTAGTTAATTTATTCACAACTGAATCATCATAAGTTTTACTATCAAATATTACTGACATTTCATCTAATAATGCAGCAATGTTGTCCGTGTTGAAATTATTTTTGAAATCTGTAACTTTATCCTTGTTCCAAGTAGGTTTTATAATAGTTTAATTTTTGCTATAAACAAGAGTAGCTTCAGTACAGGCACTATTATCAATTACACTGTACATTTGAAATATTTAAGCAAAAATCAATAGCACAATGCACATCAGATAAAATTGGGTCACAATCTAGAAGACTAAAGGATTTAACTTTTGGAAAATTGACATCAGATAACAATAAATAATCCAGCACACTACCATTACCACTAATACATGTTTTACCACCTAAATATGCACCATTGCCACAACGACCATTAGCAATATGCAAGTTAGTAAATTTACATAAATCAACCAACCTATATCCATAGTTATTGACATTATGACTATCATCAGAGTGCCTGTTAATAGGAAACCCATGATCAATAAGGTTGTTTACATTCAAATTATGCTCTGTAACTTGATCAAAGTTTTCATCTGCCAAATACCTATCCATGACTGTAAACTCAGGAAGAATGGCTAAATCACCCAAAATACAAAATGTACTATCTATAAATTTCACATTTAAATCAACAGTAAATCTTTCAATATTATTAAAAATATCAATTGAACCATAAGGAGAACCTTCTGGCGGTATGTAAATTACACCAACAATGACATTATTTGCTTTGAATTTAAACCAAAGACTATTTTCAGTACAGTTATCAAGTAATATAAAACTTTTATAAAGCATATTTTTAATAAAAACTCCTACCCCACCAGATCTATTCTTAAATTTCTCCCTGTTACGACAAAACAATGCAGCTTTCAAGATGGCTTCAAAAACAATCCAAACTGACAAGGTCAAGGTCGACTGACGCTCGCATGCGTATTCACACAAAAAAACAAAACATCAACAATTTCATAAGTAGAACAGAAATTCACCACACTGTTATAAAACAAATCTTTATACACACACCAGCCACATCAAACATTCCCGAAAAACATCTAAGCAGATTTCTCAAAACTGCACGCAACATTCTGAAGTTCATCGCGACTGACCACAGGGAGTCGAAGGCGCTTGAGACAAAAATACATTTATCCAATACATGAACTCAAAACATACACACGTACCTACATCTTGAACTTTTTCACAACCGTTACCCACGAACTTCAATGCAATACGTTTAAAATGCTCAATAGACATCACGTTCTTCAATTGTGCTGCAAAAACAATGGCGTCCTCAATTTTTTTCTAAAATTGTCTACGCATGCGCGGTAAAAATAAACCGGACGCTTCCACACCAGATTTATATATACAAAAAATTAGTATTCATCCAAGAGATAGCAACTTATGTAATGACCAAATTTAACGTCCCGTTCATGTATCTTTATCCACAACTGTCCTTCCGTACTAGAAAATACGCATCTAGACAGAGTTATGACTTTCGAGAATGCACCTGTACCATTGAGTTAGTGTTGTGATGATGGGAAAATTGTTGCAAACAAAAAGGCCGATATCATGGAAAATCTGAGGAAAAATATCCACCAGTATCGGTGTTAAGGAGTATCGATGAACTGGAAAGCATCATTTTCGACGGAATGGCAATTATTCAAATTGTACAGAGTGTGTTTGGGTGTAAAAAAATCTATTCTTCGAGACTGGCAACATTTAGATTTAATCATATTAATCTATAAACATGATAGTGTTTATAAACATTAATGTGAGCGGATCTTGCCGATGGTTTACACACTCACAGAATGCGACACATGTTGCTCTTCCTTTGAAATTGGCAAGCAAATGGCATCAAATGTAATGATGAACAGTGCTGGTGAGGCTTAATGTAGATCTCTCGATTGAAAATGGTGAAATAATTAGCAAAATCTATGACAAAAGAGATGATTTTAATTTTGACATTGTTAATTAACCCCACTTGGATGGGGATGTTCCTCGAGCAACTTCTTATGGAGTGTATATGTCTCAACTTATTCGTTTTTCAAGAGCTTATACTCGAGTTGAGGACTTTAATATTCGTAATCTTTGTATAACTAAAACGCTACTCAATCAGGGATACCGTTACCATAAACTTCGTAAAACCTTTGCAAAATTTTATTATCGTAACCCTGATCTTCTTTCCAAATATAAAAGTAATGTAAGGACTCTTCTGCGACAAGGACTATCACAACCTGACTTCTATGGTGATGTGATTAATAAACTTCGTAAGATTCTTGGTCATGATCACTTTCATACTATCTTTGTTAAACTTGTTAAAAAGTTTATCAAAAGAGGTTATGACCCTATCATTTTGTAACGTACTGCATGTTTGTTGGTGGATCCTTTTACAGTTCGCCACTATGCTTTCCTCTTTAATTGTACGATGACCGGACAGGCTGTGGACCCTATGAAGACGCCTACCTAAAGCCCATTGGGACGGTGGCGTTTGATGTTTGTCTATGATCTCTTCTGTCGTGCCCTTAATGGTTTATTCTCTTGTTGCTCTGGCTTCTGTCAAGTCATTGAGTACCTTCATTGTGGCTTTCTAGGCTATTGTTTTTTTGTATTATATTTACACGTGCATATTTGTGTTTTACTTATATTGCCTATTGATACTGCCTTGTTGGTTAGAGATTAGATCATGGCGGGGATTTCTTTATTTACACTGTCCTGTTTTAATAGAACCGGTTTAAACCCCCAGTGCCCTTTGTTGCCACTGACCGTTCCAAGGCGGTAGCCCTATTGTCAACCCGTTTGTGTTTGTGATGTCGTTTGCATTTTTTATTACCTTTGCATTATCGTTTGTCTGTTTGCGTGTTTGTTTTTGTGTTTTCTGGTTGACTGTCGTCCTTGAATGCTGCTGTCCCTGTCCGATATTTTAATCTTTCTTTAAGAATTATCTGTCTGATAAATGTATGTCTCTGAATACGTTGAGAATAAAACAGAGTACATGAAAACAAGAGTTTAAAACCAAGGAAGTTAGTTACCCCCACACACTCTCCCCGAAACAGATGATAGGTTTTTACTTCATCTATCAAATGTGCATATCAGTTAGTGATTTGGAGAACACATGCTAAATATGCCAGACCCAACAGAGTGTGGCAAGACACAGGTCCTCATGTTATGAACCAGCTGTTACCGACCAGAATGTCTGAGTGAGTTAATCTGCTGCTGTGATGGTCAATGTATTGATATTAGTTCGTCAAAAGAACAGCCGTATGCATAACTATGCATTATTTGCATAATATTATGCAAGTATGTGCATGATGAATACTTCTAATTAAGATAAGCTCTGAGATTTGAAATTTAATCAATCGTCAAATGAACAGCCGAGGAATTTATTTATAATTTATTGTGATTATATTACAACGAGATGTTACATATACTGATGTAAAATGATAAAACATAATCAGAATATTATTTTCAATATGTAAGAATGTATACTGAGAAACATGCCATGACTCATCCAGTCACATTAAACTGACATCGGACCTACCATTTATAGCATAATATTTATAGCATCATAGTCAAGCAATGGAGCTACTAGTTAAATATTTAGTGTGACCCGGTCTGGGATCGAGCCCACGACCTCAAGCATTTGAGCCAAAGTCACCCCCGCTGCACCTTGGTTGACAGGAATTTTAGACGTGTAAGTCTGTACTAATAGTTAATTGATGAACTAGATACCGTATACTAATAAATGACAGATTCAATCGTTGAATGAAGTGCGGGTCGCGATTTTATCAAGCCAGATCGAGCCCTAATTCCTAAGGAGAATGGGCTCATCGACTCCGTTGCATTTTATATTGGACCAATGTATATATTCCGCCATGTTGTCTCTCTACGAAATTAGGGGCTATTCAATCAATGCCAGGTTTAAATTTTTTGTATTCAATCCTTGAGTATGAAATAATACAGTTTTAGGTATTCCACGTAAAAGAAATGAGTGGCCGTTCAAATAATGTAGAATAAATGTGAGAGAGCTTCATTTCAATTCAATTTGCTGATTTTATCATACGGTGGAATAAACTCTTTTTATGTTTCCTACATCATTGAAAGACATCATGACCTATTAGATACTTTTTTTTGAAACCCAATACGGAGATATAATTGACCCTACATATAGAAATCAATGAACGTGATGTTGGATGATTGTGAAATAAACCCGATCAGGTTATATATCCCAAACGTGCTTATCTCACAGACTTCAAACTATTTTGTACTCTGACGCCACGCCCCACCCACTCCCCCACCACACACACCCTTCCTTTTATTTATGTATTTAAAGGCACCTTGAAAATTATTACTTGCGGACTAAACATCAAAGTGGAATTAAACTGTAGTTTTATTATCAATGCCATTCGTATGTTCTTTAAAACATCGATAGGGTTTGCTTGAAAATGCATGCCAAGTTTCGTGTTTGGCATACAGCAAGTGTTCCCCTGTAAAAGTGACATGTTTCCCTTTCATATATGTATAATCATTCGATTAACATTTCAGTCAACTGTTTCTGAGATAAGATAGTACTGGTTCAAGTCTGCACTTTTCTTTTTCTCCTCATCAGTGATCTATGTTTTTTTTTAAATCTCTGTTTGCTGAATTATATCGTACCTATTATAGCAAAAGAAAATATGCGTTTTCAAGCAGTTGGGTGCGTTATTAATAAAACCAATTTTTTGTTAAAATTGAATTAAAGGTGTATATTACCTCCAAACGAAACCAAATCACAGTTAAACAGTCACAAACTGCATATACACTTCTCAAAACTGCTAACTACACCGCTCACGTTTTGGGTTATATATATCGATGGGTTGAATGTTTTTCAATAAAATAAAAAGGAAATACCAATTCAATCATTTTTACATCATTCATTTTATTTTTTTCATGGGCAATGCTAGAACTAAACCACAATAAGCAATTACAAACGACCCATGTAAACACTAAAGTCACACTACATGTAGATATGGGAAAAGTGTGACTTTAGTGTTTACATGGGTCGTTTGCATGCGGCAATAGCACATTCTAAAAGGATTACTAATGTGCATGTTCGATCACAGTGGGATACAGTTATAGCAATGACCAGGCGAAATAATTCATATGTTGTTGTACCTATCAAGTATGATGACATTTGTGACTTAAAATCCTACAAAAAGTCAATAACTACCAACATGAAAAGCACAACTACGGGCGAGAAAATAAACTGACTGGATATCAAATGGATTGAAATAAGACGTTCACAGCCAGAAAGCATATTCCTTAACGATTGTCTTGACAGAAAAGCTTTCATGGAAAGAAATAAAACTGAAGAAGACTACAAGAATAGGATGACAGTGTGAATCAACATCGATGACATATCTATATGCTGAAAAGTTAACCATTTCTGTCCCGAAAAAAACAAGACGTGTCCTCACTATGCATATCAAAAGCAATGCCAGACTGTTTTCATTACTTATATGAACAGCTACCAACATCATTAAAGGTACAGGACAAATTACCAGAGCCAGGTGTGAAAGCAGAGGATGTAGACAGTGATGAGAATTAGTGTAGAAAGTATGAGGCAACAATATTGTGTAGTAAAAACATGCATTTCACAAAAACTGGATAATTACTGTGAATTCAGTCAGTTTTGTAACAGAAGTGATGACAAGCAAGAACTTTACACTCAAAGAATATGTATAGTTGTTTAATGCAACAGAAGGATATATGGCAGATAGCCCTTTTTTTATTGCAAGTGTTAGTATAATTTGACAGAGCTAAAAGGAGTTATCTACAATTATCCTTATTTGGGCATGAAATACATGTTGTACTTTCAAAATATTTTCTGTAAACATGGAATGTTAATGTACAAAGATTCCCTCAATAATTAATAAACATACAGTGAATTGTTGAATTTTCATTGGAACTCAAACATTAAATGTCCATTTTCTCAAAAGTCTGAATTATGAAATCGAGCTATGAATCTTGGATTGTTATTTGAAGGACCTGCTTTCAACCACAGAATTCTCCTCGAATAACCATCGATGACAGCAAAAAAGCTATACCGAATGGTTTTAACTTATCGTATCCATCAATATGTATGAGGTAGTTAGGACCTCTATTGTAATACACTCTCCTGATACTCCTTTCGGGTCGATGGATAAGAGACATAACCTAACTGTTTCTTGAGTAACACCAATCCATACGTGACATTTAATAATCGCCATAAAGCTTTATAGCCCAAGTTTTGAAATTTATTTTGATGTACTACAACTATTTTGGAGACGATTCTCTCAAGTGGACTTTCAAAGTTTTTCCTTCTTAGATTCAGCCTCCTCTAAATTGTCTTTAAAGTTGAAACACTCGTGACTATCCCATGAACGAACAACAGGAAACCGCAAATTTCGTTGGACGTATACAATCTGCTGAAGTAATACTGAACGAAGCCATCAACTGGTGCGTTGTCCCCGGGATATGGATTTGCCTGATTCTCAGCTCCACATAGTATGATGACTAATAGCTGAAATAAACAAAGTATAAACAATAAACAACAGCAACAACAACATACGCACGCATACATAATATAATATAATTATATTTATAATATAATTATATTTATAATATAATATGATATATAATATAATATAATATATAATATAATATAATATAATATTATATATAATATAATATAATATGATATAATATAATATAATATAATATAATATAATATAATATAATACAATATAATACTTGGTCTTGGTACTGATCATCCATGCCACGTTTCACTGAAATCTGTCCAGGTTCAAGAGAAGTAGTTTGTACAAAGTTAGTGTATTAAAACCTTTAAAGGGTCATAACTATGCAAAAATTCATTTAACTAGAACACGGCGATGATATTCGCAACTAGGTTTGGTACTCATCATCCCTGCCAAGTTTTGCTGAAATCCGGCCAGAGGTTCACCAGAAATAGTCGGTACAATGTTTGTGTATTAACTTCCTAAAAGGGTCATAATTCTGACAAACTGTCATTCAACTGAAACACGGCGATGACATGCCCAAGTAGGCTTGGTACTCATCATCCCTGCCAAGATTCGTTGAAATCCGGCCAAGAATTCAGAAGGGACTAGTCTGGACAATGTTTGTGTATTAAAACATTTAAAGAAACTAACTATTCAATAATTGCAAAATTGCACAACAAAACCGTTTATCAAAATTCTATCCAGGTGTTCAGGTCATATAATGATGTAGGTTTATTCCAGGATTTTTAAAATACCCGGGATTGAATATGGGTAAAATGAATTATGAGTTGGTAACTCTTAATTCAACGCTCCAGTTGTGTGGTTTGGTCTGGCTGGTTTAAGCGGTTTATAATGTATATATAGTTGGGATTCTCCAAATAGATATATTATATATATACCTCGTCGTCAGTAGGTTAAGAAACGGATGTTGTAAATAGTGGGATAGCTACTTTAAAGGACCCTAACTCCGCCAAAAATAATTCGACTGGAACACGGCAATGATATGCACAAGTAGGCTTGATACTGATCTTTCATTGAAATCCGGCCAGGAGTTCTTAGGAACTAGACCGGACAAAGTTTGTGTATTAAAACCTTTAAAACGCCAGAACTCCGTCAAAAATATTTCAACCGCAACACTGTGATGACAAGTACAACTAGGCTTGGTACCAATCATCCTTGTTGAAACCCGTCCAAGGGTTCAGGGGAGATAGTTCAGACAAAATATGTGTATTTAAATCTTAAAAGGGCCATTACTCCACCAAAAATCATTCATCCAGAAGACGGCGACGATATGCACAACTAGACCTTGTACTGATCATCCCTAAAAGGATTCGTTGAAATCCGGCCAGGGGTTTAGGAGAACTAGTCCAGACAAAGTTTGTGTATTAAAACGTTTAACGGGCCATTATTCAACTGGCACACAGTGTCGATTTTCTTAAAAGTCTCCCCGTGCTACGAATCAGAAGTGTTATTTTTTACTGGTCCTTTGTGACCAACGAGCCCAATATAGGTGGCTTTAAAGTAGAATACCGCTTAAGCCGGTGCTAGGGGGCGTGAGAAGTGTTGCTTCTTTCATTACTTCTCATGAACAGACTCAATAAAACAGAGTCTGCTGCTTTATTCTCTTAATTGTGTTTGTTGCTCTCAACGGATCATCTTTATCAGTATTTATTGGTACTGATCATCCCTGCAAAGTTACACTGAAATCCGGCTAAATGAAGGACCGTCGTCTTCATGGGACGAAATACAGCATCTTTGAAATAAATCAAGGGTCATAATTCCAGTGTTACTAATCCGAATTGGTTGGTTTTCAAACTTATCCAAGCTTTCATTGATAGTAACAATTTGGTAAACAAGGATGAAAAATGAAGGCCCTATCGTCTTAACAAGGCAAAATACAGAAAATATAGCGATGCTTTACTCAATCGAGAATGGTTTTCGAGCTCGTCCGAGCTTTCATTGATATCAACAATCTGGTAAAGTTTGAAAAAGATCTGACGAAAAATGAGGGCCTATCGTGTTAACGAGGCAAAAGTTACCGGACGGCGGACAACTCCCCATCCCATAAGTTATGCTGGCCTTCGGTAGTAGAGGTAATAATATAATATAATATTATTTTCAACATGTCAGACTATCCCTGCCAAGTTTTGCTGAATATGGAAAAAATCGTATTTAAACACTTGTTCAACTATATCAAAGCTAATAACCTTCTGTGCGAAAACCAGACAGGCTTTCAACCTAGAGACTCTACTCTAAATCAGCTCATAGAAATATATAACCTTGACGCTGGGAAAGATGTACGATTTATATTTTGCGATATTGCTAAAGCATTTGACAAAGTATGGCATGCTGGGTTGCTTTTTAAATTAGCTAAATATGGTATCAATGATTCATTATGTAACTGGATACGTAGCTATCTCTCTGATAGGCAGCACAAAGTAGTCCTATATGGATAATCTTTAAGCTTAAGTACTATAGATGCAGGTGTTCCGCAAAGCTCTGTTTTAGGTCCTTTTCTATTTTTGCTTTATATAAATGATATCACAGATGACTTATTGAATGATGTACGGTTATTTGCTGATGACACTTTTCTTTTTGTTGTTGTTGATAAAAACCCAGGAGAATGTGCCAACTCTCTTACAAATGATCTTTGCAAAATATCTGAATGGTCAAAAAAATGGGCTGTAACATTTAATCCTCAAAAAAACAAAAGCCATGTCTACACTAGAAGAAACTATAACCACCCACCAGTCTACTTTGATAATGATATAGTACAAAACGTAGCGTCACATTGTCACCTTGGATTAACAATTCAGTCCATGCAACTTGGTCGCATCATATAGAAAATATATACGAAAAAGCATGTGCACGATTAAACATTATAAGAATGCTCAAATACAAACTTGACATTCTCTATTGAAAATATATATCGCCTTTATAAGACCTATACTTGAATATGGCGATTCAGTATGGGATAACTGTACACAGGGAGAATCTGATCTATTAGAGAGCGTCCAAATTGAAGCAGCACGAATAGTAACAGGCCTCAGATGCAATTCCTTTAGACCATACTTATATACTGAATTGAACTTAGAAACATTAGCAAAAAGAAGAAAAGATCATAAACTTGTAACTATTTACAAAATAATGTATGGCACAAGTCCAGATTACATGTATAACTTAATCCAGCCAAACTTACCCGTAAACATTAATTATAACCTTCGAACTACGTCTCCCTTTTTGTCGTACAACATCATATTATAACAGCTTTCTACCGAGTACAATTAAATTTACCTTTAGACGCAAAAAATGCACCATCTGTTGAACAATTTAAGCATAAACTTAAGGCTTTTGAACATAGTACTAACAGTCCATATCACTATAATATAGGAAATAGGAATGATAACATCATCCATTGTCAATTAAGAAATAACTCAAGTAATCTAAATAAGCATTTATTTGAACACTTCTTGACAGATTCAGCAGTATGTCCGAAATGTGGCAATCCATGTGAGGACAATACTCATTTCTTTTTCAATTGTCCACTGTATAACCAATTCAGGAATGACTTTCTTGATACCCTAGCCAGTCTTGTTGATGTCACGCATATCAACATTGACTTGATACTGAATGGCAGTTCCAATCTAGACGATACTACGAACTCAGAAATTGTACTTATCGTACACAAATACATCAAGTGTACCAGGAGATTTTCGTAGAATTATAGATGTATGTACGTGAATATATATATATGTAAGTGTATATATGGGTATATAGGTATGTGCATGTATATGTACATGTATGTATATACTATTGTATTTTCAGATATGTTTTGTCACAATGCTAGAACAATTTTACTTTTTGTCACCTTTCTTCCTTTTTATTGTAATTTTTTTTGATTGTTTGCTTTGTTTTCAGTTATCTTAAATTTCAAAACTAACTAATGGTTACAGAAACTCATACTAAAACCATTATATTTTGTAATAATCGGTACATTTTTATATATATTTCGTATTGGTTTCCAGTATGATTTTCTTTCTGTTTATTCTTTTTTTTCTCTCTTAAATTCTTTCTGACAGTACAAAATGTTAATACTAAACAATCACGGTACACATGTTTCAAAGATTCTAAATTAATTGTCAAACCAATATATGCAAACTGTACTACAATTCCACATTTTATGATATGTTTGATATGAATTTATTGTTTATATGTACCTTGATACGGGAGAGGTCTTACATAGGCATTGCCTGTTGTCCAATCCCATTCAGTACTTGAATAAAATATTGTTTAAATAAATATGTCAGACTATCAGACTATTTGTCGGAAATAGTAATTTCAAAAGTAGATAAAATATTAACCGCATATAATCTGTCATATCCAATGTTATATAATATTATGTTATTATATTTAGTAGTATCATAGTTAGTGTCATATATTTTTAAGGTGCTGGTGTGGCCTAGTGGATAGCGCGTTGAACTTGTAACCGGAGACCGCGGGTCTCTGGCCGTTGCCACCGAGTCTCGTGGATGTGTTCTTAAACAAAACACTTTCCCTTAGTCTTGTCCGTCAGTTGTGGACATAAACCGGGCGGTCCCGGGTATCGGTCCATCCTCCGAGCACGTTAAAGACCCATAGGAATATTTTCGATAATAACAGTAGGTCATGTTGCCATATTCATATGTATCATTCCATTCTTTATAGGGAGGCTTTAATTAACCTATACTGTGTTGATGAACGGTTAAACAACATCAATTCAACTTATTTTCAAAATAAAATATATGACTTACTTGCAAAATCAAAGGAACGCTGCTTGTCATATTTAAACTGTTCTGCAAATACATGTACTCGACAAGGCTCCGATTTTTACTATGTTATAATGTGGCATATCCTAACAAATGTGTACTTGAACTTTATTTCGTCAGATGACATTTTCGCAAAATAATTGATCATGAACATTTGTTCAACTCAAGAACAGCAACTAAACTTATTTAAATGACGAAAATGTCGACTTCAGTTTTTCTGACATGTGAAGGTAAATCGTATTAAGTCGCATTCTTTCAAGTCGAAATGATTCAAGAAACACGCAGTAAGTCGAGAAAATGCGGCCGAGAAGATTACTGATATATACTACATTTTCGTCATTTAAATAAGTTTAGTTGATGTATGTCGTCTTGACTAGTTATATTTAAATATGTCGATAAGAAATTTGACGACTTAATCAGATTTATTACGTCATGTCGTCTTCAATATTGTAAACTTATTGACATTAAACAGGACAAATTGAGAAAAAAATACCCCGTCCGCCCACCCACCCTGGGCCCAAGGGCAGACGTTCGAGTTTGCGAAATAAAAAAAATCGTTTGATATGTTGTTCATCTTTTATAGACGATTACATATACCAAGTTATGTGCAAAAATATGAAAAAATGAAAGTGTAATTGAATATTTAGTTTATTTGACCTTTTGACATCCCCCACCCCCACCCCCACCACTGAGGGCCCCTGGGCTCGGAGCCAAAAATTATGTTGCCCTTGCACGCCGTCATCATATGGTGATGTCATACCCCAAGTTTGGTTGAATTCAGTTCAGCGGTTTAGGAGGAGATGCAGTAACGGACAGACGGACAGACACACTAATGGAGGCAATTTTAATATACCCTGTTTTTTTCCAAAAACGTGGGTATAAATATGATATATTAAAGAGTAAACAGAGGTATCATAAAAGCGAATTAAAAAAAAAATGGAAAAAAAAGAAAAGAATGTAACAAAACACCAACGCAACTCTACAGTAGATATAAAAAATACACGATGTAAATTCTAAATCAAAAAGTGGCCCGCAACAGTAACTGCACCTTTTAGGCCATAATCTGCAAAATATCAGTAATAGTTTGTAAAATCTCGTTAAATGTGACCATTTCCAATAGGTTATTCATATGTATACAGAAAGTAATGGTAATCGAAAACAATAATAGTAAATACAGCACATGCCCATTTCAGACTAAGGAACGCCTCCCTATGGTACCTTTCATCACCAACCTGTGGCTGATACGCCATAGGGGCAGTCTTGAATGGCCACCGTTATCGACCGTAATTAACCTTTTCCTCACCGCGGTAGCCTAGACGCCCAGTGATCCTCGGATCTCAAGCAAGCAAGTGGTGAATGATCTGTCGCCTTACCTCATTCCAGACATCAACCACAATATATGCAAATAACCACCAACTCACAGCAACCACACAACTCTACCCAACAAAATGCCCCAACATTAAAACATACTTTATGAACCGAACAGATCCAAGTTCGATGCCCATAAGTATCAATATGCTGTAAATGGACACGCTGATCATCCCCAAGATAGCGTGATACATGCATATCCCTCATCAACCGCCAGAATTTATGATATGAGGGACCAGGGAATCCATATCATACACACATACACACTACAATCACAAACGCATCACATACACCACAAAGCAAAACAAGTCAAACAAGAAAGAGCCAACACACGAATTTAGGTTGAATTAACCGCTGATGTTGACTCATGTTTTGGCAAATAGGCCTGTTGGCAAGGCCTATGTCACTTTCGTTAATGTCCAGACTCTATTGTGCCCATCTCTTTATGATGTCTTATCGAACCACACACACACACTCACACACACACACACACACACACACACACAGAGGAAGATGACTCAAAACCTTAAACCTACACTCATGAAACATCACAGGTAGATTACCAAATGTGAGAAAAAGATCCCATTTGTTTCGGGGGTCAGCAAATCAAAGGTAAAGGTCACGATAACCGTAACCTACAGTCATAAAACTCATAGGCTCATTATTTTGGGGTCAGTATGTCAAAGGTCAACGGCACCTTGACCTTTTATGAAAATACACATTCCAGGGAATAACTCTGAAACCATAATAAATACACTGAAGCTTCATTGGTACATTGCCCTATGTGAGATGAGGATTCCTGATTTGTGAAGGGTCAGTAGGTCCATGACCTTACATGTAAATAGGCATTCCAGATGATAACGAAGCCATAACACCTACAGCAATCAACATTGATCGGTGAGAGGAAAAACTCTACTGTCTTTGGGGTCAGTAGGTCGAAGTTCAAGGCCACCATTCCCGTGTAAAGCATTACACCCACCATTAAGCATTTTTTGTTAGAAATTCAAAGGTGAAGGTCATATTTACCTCACACATAGGAATGCTCTAACATGATAGCCCAACACGAATGTTTGTTATAAGCCATAGGTGTGTTGTGCTCTTGTAATCAGTACTTGCCAGAGGCTAACAAAGCTTATGGGATGGTTAGCAGTACGTTGATAAAAATTCATAATAAGCATCCTTGCACGGTCCTTTCTAAGATTTATTTAAGCATCCATATCCATCAACAAATATTACCGCCGTTACTAAAATAGAAACATCTTCAAACAACTTATCATGAACCAATCGTTTTGAAAACTTCCCCAAAAAGCATCGTCTTGTGAACCTTTTACAGATTTATAAAAATCCTTGTTAAACTTTTCTCTGATTTATGAAAAATCATTCCGATTCGCCAACAGATATTGCCGCCGTTACTAACAATAACGATTTCTCGCGAACCAATGACCTTATTGTTTTGTACTTCACCAGGAGCATCGGCTCATGACCCTTTTCCCAAACCTTTACAAATATCACCGATCCATTAAGAGACATTTAAAAATAATATTTTCCGTCGTTACTAAAATAGAAAAATCTGTTAAAATCTACTTATAAACCAATGGCCCAATTGATTTGAAATTTTACTAAAACCATTGCCTTATAATCGTTCTCAGACTTGTAAAATCGCACTTATCGTTCACCAAACACGACAACCGCTAATGAAAATAGAAACATCTTTAAACGTCTTCTTCTCATGGACCAATGGTCCAATTGTTTTGAAATTTTGAAACAAAAGCACTGTCTCATGACCGTTTCTCAGAATTATACAAATTGCACTCATCCGTCAACACATCGCTGCCGTTACTAAAGTTAAAAATAAATAAAGGCTTCACATAACTAATGGCCGAATTATTTTGTAACTTCGCAAAACGCATCGTTTCAGTAACCTTTTTCAGAGTTGTACACATTGTCTCGATCCGTCAACAAATATGGCCTGCTTTACTAAAAATAGAAACATCTGTAAACAACTTCACATCAGCCAATGGCCCGATTGCTTTAGAACTTCACCAAAACCATCGTCACATGATCTTTTCCCCAATTGACATACATTTTCCCAATCCGTAAAGCTGTACAGTCCCTATTTTAAATGGTAATAACTCATGAATATGAATGAGTCACGTGTGAAGTAGTTTTAAATCGACGAACACCCCAATAGCCGGTATATAAGTAGAAATAGATGCATAACATTTCATATTTTTATTTAGCCTTCGTACAGGTAAAATCGATAAATATACGGCTCCAGAATATATGTGATAAAGAAATAGTTGCCCGGAACGGAGTATTCGATTAATATAGAGACTCTGTAGCTTTAAAAAAGTATGACCGCTTTTACGAAAGACAGAACAATCTTTAAAGAAACTTCTCATGAACCAATGGTCCAATAAACCAATGATTCAATAATTCTGATAACCGTTTTGTGAACAAATATGGCCGCCGTTACTAAAGATTGAAGAAAAATGAATGATTTTATATGAGTTTTTTTCTGTTAATTTTGTTTTGGAGCCGTTGACCTTGCTAGCAGAGCGTCTTCAGTCCTTTTTGGCCTATCAAAACTCCAGTTGAAAGCGATACAGAAATTATGAAAGCCTACAGTGTTTATTAAACTGAATTCTGATTGGCTAAATTTGTCTGACAAGGCCAAAGGAAACTAGTAGATTTGTTTATAGAGTGTAGTTGTTGATAAATGGTATATCGTTAGGTGATTTGTTATGCTGTACTTGAATCGTGACCGGAAAAGATGAAGAAAGGAATAGAAATGCTGAAATTGCAAATAAATTATTCTGTTTTCTTTCAAAGTGCGTTACTTTTACATGATAACTGGTAATGAAACCCTATTAAAAATTACATATCGCCGTGATTTCTTAGTCACGTGATTTTTCAAGGTGCCCGGATGTGATTTTCAGCCAAGAAGAACAATTAGACGACGGAAGGAGTGAATGTCAACTTTTAGACTAGAAATGGTGACCAAAATATTCTTCTCTAAAACCACAAGGGCTACAGCTTCGATATTTTGCATGTAGCAACATCTAGTTGTCCTTTACCAAGTTTATACAAATGGTGACCCTGGGGGCAGAATTAGCCCCACACCGAGGGGGGGGGGGTCAAAAAATGTACATAGTATTATAGAGAAAATATGTTTAAAACTCTTCTTCTCTGAAACCCAAGGGCTACAGCTTTGATATTTTGCATGTATAATCATATAATGGTCCTTTACCAAGTTGTACAAATGGTGACCCTGGGGTCAGAATAAGCCCCTCACTGGGGGTCAAAAATTTTACATAGAAATATTAGGAAATACATTTCAAAATCTTCTTTTTTGAAACCACAAGGTTAGAGCTTTTATATATTGCATGTAGCATCATCTAACAGAGTACATTTTGCCAGTAGATCGATTAAGGCCCTCGTGGGTCTCTTGTTTTCAGGATTATGGCCCTTTGAATATTTTAACAATGGCCTTCCGTAATAGAAGGCATTAACTTGTTTTGTTCAAATTCTCCACATTGGCACTGCCGTGTCAACTAGTATATGAATACCGATAGAAAACGTTATATTGCTCTACTAACTACCGTACATATCGCTATTAAAATTATTTCACAAGATATTTCTTGTTTCTATATGAGAATGTAGATCTGTTGACAGATATAATGGGTATATAAAAATAAACAAGTTAGACGTCATCACCAATACATATAGAAAAAAGAAGGAACACCAATGGTCGAATTACACATTCAAATTGGTCGGTTTCTTTGAATCATTTCACAAGGGAAAACGGTAACACACGGGACAACCGACTCGATACCATTGAATCAATGTCTGTTTGTGAAACGGTCATCGTCTGTTAAAAACGTGTGTCGTTTAACAGTTCTTGTTTTAAAACACCCGGAAATGTAATTAAAAGACAAGAATTCTGACACTGAGTGTAAAACCAAATATACTCAGTGAAATGTATACATGAAAACATGAGCATAGACCCTAAGAAGTATGTAATAATACATTCGTGAGTTTGAAAAAAAAAAACGTTTTAATTATTATTTGTGAATAATGTGGGACCCACGTGACTTCCATAGGCGCATTAGGTTTTCTACACAGTATGTATTGCGTAATAGGTATAGCCCGCTTAGCTCAGTCGGGAGCGATGTCGACTACTTTACGCTCACTATTATTACTGCGAGCGTAATTTTAGTTCGGGCTGCGGGTTCAAACGCACGAAGAAGTTTTTCTTTTATTGTACCGTGATTAAATTCCGTCAAAAAATCTTGCTTTTAATTAGTAAATATGCAATAATGTGTAGTGTGTAATGTTCGTGAACATAATAAGTGTATAAAGTTACGAACATTGTCAGTAAATACAAATCTGCCTCTTTCCATTGCTGTGACCCAGTGGAATGCACGTTGAATTCTCAATCCGGTGATCACGGGGTCGAGTCTCACTGGCGCTACTGTGTTACTTCAGGGTGTCGTTTGGCAAGATACTTCTCCTAGACTCGTCCGTCGGACCGGGCGGTCTCGTGTATCAGAATATATCCTCAAAGTACGTTTAAGAACTATATGAATATATAGATAGTAAGAGAATGCCATGGTTCCCGGATTCCTGTAACCCGAAATAACCTAAACCATGTGTTGTTAAACAACAATTCAAATGAATTCAAAAGCAGTCTCGCTGGAGTTGCATTGCTTTTGCATTTATGCAAACATCTAGATCAATTGTAGGTGGTAATGACCAAAAATGCATGTACATTTACTTATAATTCATAAAAGATTGGATTGTCAAACAGAGGTAGACTGTTTGCAGCAACAGACGTTTGCCGTTCCAATCAGAAATTCTCAACAGACGGTGACCGTTTCATTTTTTCCCTATTTTCCTCACATAAACGACGATTTATTTTCACATGCACATAAGTATCTGACAAAGCAAAGAGTACGCACTATGAGTAAAACCCACACCTTTCATAAAACAATTACACGTTCCAATTTTGTTGTATTTACTAAAATTATCCGACAAATTTTGTTCTGTTATAATGTCAGGGTGAAAATATTTCGTCCCATGGCCCTTACAAATGGTCCTATATAGAGTGATGTACTAAAAAAGTAATTGTATGAGATAACTTACATCAATTATGGATTCCCAAGCAAAACTAATTTTTCTCACACGTGTGTTTATTTGAAAATGTATTTTACGCAGACATTGGCCGTTCCACAAGGTTCCCACGCGTTAGGGAAAAGTCAGGGAAAATAAAAAAAAATCAAGGTCAGGGAATTGTCAGGGAATTTTGAAAAATGTCAGTGAATTTTCAAAATTTGGCAAAAGTCAGGGAAAAGTCAGGGAATTTCATTTTAATTTGACATAAAACATATTTATGTTTGTTTTGACATAGAACATAATTTTGTTCTGCGCAAACTAGTGTATCATATAACATGTGCTGATAACTAACATTGTGCAATTTTAGTTTTGCATGTACTGATTGTATCACAGTTAATCTTGTATCTAAGTAAATAGTAAGTAATGAGACAATATAATATTTTATTCACTTCAAATGCTATATGCTAGCAACTTGACTCCATAATCTTAAATGTTGGCAGTGTAATCATTGTCGCAGTAATGAATTGCTTTGTATATATAGCCAATACCATATCCAGCGATTGTAATAAAAGACTCAAATTGAAAAGTCTAAAAAAGTTTGAAAAGGGACGAAAGTGTTAGTTGCAGGGGAGGACTGAGGTCAATAAAGTAATTTAAGGATTATGTCCCCTTTTGTGGAATCCCATTGAAAGTGCCTTATCAAAAGAAAAGAAATAGACTAAATAATCCTGAATATTTTTACATGTAACTTGCAGTTTAATATGTTTACACTTTTATCTAGACATTGCTATACTTGAATAAAAAAAAATTATTTTTTACTGGTCCTTTGTGACCAACGAGCCCAATATAGGTGGCTTTAAAGTAGAATACCGCTTAAGCCGGTGCTAGGGGGCGTGAGAAGTGTTGCTTCTTTCATTACTTCTCATGAACAGACTCAATAAAACCGAGTCTGCTGCTTTATTCTCTGAATTGTGTTTGTTGCTCTCAAAGGATCACCTTTATCAGTATTTATTAACATGCACACTAGCGTTCGTTTAGTGCAGTGTGGCGGCTGTAAAAAGTCTCCCCGTGCTACGAATCAGTAGTGTTATTTTTTACTGGTCCTTTGTGACCAACGAGCCCAATATAGGTGGCTTTAAAGTAGAATACCGCTTAAGCCGGTGCTAGGGAGCGTGAGAAGTGTTGCTTCTTTCATTACTTCTCGTGAACAGACTCAATAAAACCGAGTCTGCTGCTTTATTCTCTGAATTGTGTTTGTTGCTCTCAATGGATCATCTTTATCATTATTTCTTGATAAAGTGTGTATTGATCCATACTCAGTTTATGTCGTACTCTTGGTCATGCATTTGTTGACTAATTAACATATATATCAATTATGGGTTTTTTATAATTCAAGGGTAGCAATGCCTAGATAAATGGGTAAACATATTAAACTGGAAGTTTCATGTAAAAATATTCAACATTATTTGAGGTTTATCTTTTTCAAATGCAACCTCAATGGGAATGCACAAAAGGGGACATAATCCCTAATTCAGTAATAAATATTATAGAAAAAGTTACTGAAAATGAACACCGAAACATAAAATGATGTCAGCGAAATTTAGATTTTTGTCAGGGAAATGTCAGGGAATTTTAGATCAAATGGTATGTGGGAACTCTGTAATCCGCGAACAGACTTTATTCAATGGTATCCTGTCGGTTGTCCGGTCCAGAAGCGTTGTGAAATAAAAACGTCTAGTACCACTTGAATAAAATTAAATGACACTGGGGTCACTGCAAATGTTTAACCCAAATAGTAAATATAGATATAAAAATCGAAAAGGAAAAGTAGCATTCAAGGAAGACAATCAAGCACAAACACACGCTGAAACAAAGAACAACTTTAAAGATGAATGAAGACATCACACACACAAAATGGTTGGAAAGGTTTAAACCGGGTTCTAGGGTGCACCAAAACTCACACTTACCCTACTGTCATCCCATTAAAACGGGACAGTGTAAATAAAAGAAATCCCGGATACGAACTATTATCTAACCAACAAGGCAGCATTAATAGGCAATATAAGTTAAACAAAGTGGTCGTGTATATATATATAGAAAAAAAAATAACCACAAAGAAGGTACTCAGTGACTTGGCAGACGCCAGAGCAACAAGAAAGCAAACCAATGAGGGCACGCAAGACAATATTGTAGACAAACATCAAACGTCACCGTCCTTTTGGGCTTTAGGTAGACGTCACCATAGGGTCCACATCCTGTCCGAACTGTAAATGGGTCCACAACCAAGCATGCAGTGCATTTCAAAATGATAGAGTCATAACCTCTTTTGGTAAACCGTTTAACAAGTTTAACAAAGACAGTTTGAAAATGATCATGACCAAGGATATTACGAAGTTTGTAAATCACGTCACCATAGAAGTCAGGTTGTGATAGTCCTTTTCGCAGAAGAGTTTTTAAATTACTTTTATATTTGGAAAGAAGATCAGCTTACGATAACAAACATTTTGCAAAGCTTTTACGTAGTTTATGATAACGGTAGTCCTGATGGAGTAGCTTTTTAGTAATGTAAAGATTACGAATATTAAGTCCTCAACTCGACCACAAGCCCCAGAAAAACGAACAAGCCGAGACACAGAAGAAGAGCATCCCTATCTAAATGGGGACAATTAACAATATCGAAATTAAAATCATCCCTTACCACAAACGTTGCTAATTATTTCACCATTTCCAATGGAGAGATGCAAACCGATAAAAGAAGCGTTAGTACCAGAAACATTAGCTTTGTTAAATTGTTGTTCTTTAGGGTATATATTATTAACCATAGTAGAAAAGAAAGCCCATTCTGTGTTGCATTAAAGTAGAATATCGCTTAAGCCGGTGCTAGGAGGCGTAAGGGGTGATGCATCTTTAGTTCCCTCTCATGAACATTCTCTATAAAACCGAGTCTGCTACTTTTCTCTTTTGTTTGTGATTGGTGTAACTCCCTGAACCATTAATTTAATTCATTGTATAAGTTCGTTCTTATAAATTGGATACACAGTGGGTTACCTCTAACTCCGCATTATGGCGGTAATGCCGTTTTTATGGCAGACGTAACGCAGCATTTTGGAAAATATTACCGGCCTTAAATAACGACGCGACAGGTAAGACAAATTATTCGTCTGTGTATTAAATCTTAGTTCTCCGAGGAACGACAGTGTGCATTCGGATCTACACACGTTACACTAACTATCCAAACTGTTCGTTATTCCAGGAAATGTTTGGTTTTCTCAGTCATTCATGATATATATATAAATGATTAAAATTTTAAAAATATCCATGTGCTCCAACTTTAAATTTTAAGTAATTTAGTAACAAAAATGTGCGGTAACAACGCAGCCTCATGATGCAGATTTTGGTAACGTAGCAGGCTATGGAGCATGTATAATGTTTCATCAATTCAAGTTTCAAAATAATTCATCGAACATCTACTCCAGTCCCGGGGCGCCAGATCCCCCTCATCTTCAAATACATTAGCCATTTTTAACTGAAGCGATGACTTCTGTTTGTCTGCCCCGCCACAAAACTTCATACACACTTACATCAATATGACATCAATACACTCTTACCAGAATCAGGTTACTATACTCAGCAAAAATAGAAACGTCCCTCTTTTAAGCTGCGATTTGCATAGGGTTGACTTTGTTACACTTTGTACACCAGCCTAGATATAATTTCATCATTTTATACTTATCACTCAATCATTCTGATCAATATTAATAATCATCAACAAAAAAAAAAGTTTGTCTGTTGCTGCTAAAACATGTTTTATCAATTGCGAAATCACTATATTTTTATTATAAAGGGAGGTAATCTGAAAATATTCTTTCTTGAAAGCTGTATGGCGCAAAAATGAGGAAAAAGATCAGCGCCCTTTCTCTGTTTTTGTGGTGATGAGCTGATTCTCTGTTTATTTCAATATAACAAAACTATGTTAACTCAAAGTTTTAACCACAAGACCCGGAAATGCTGTTTAAACCAAATCAAGGGGAATAAGTTTGCCAACAAGTTTGATTCAAAGAAAATTGTTTTCTAGACAGTGCCGGCGTTTAACAAAGGTATTGGCATATAAGATTAAATAAAACATAATTTCGTTGTGTCTAAATCTATTGGTAAAGTTGGGGACGTTTCTATTTTTACATTCAAGTTTTTGGTATATCCATTTCTCAGGCATCATATGCTGTACAGCTTTCAAATTTTACATATGTTAACAACTACATGACAGCTGCATGCTCCAATAAAAAATAGGTCATTATGGATTACATTTACCTACTTTTGGCATATTACAGTTTTACATTCAAGTTTTTTATTATGTTCATTTCTCATATATCAAAAGTCATATAACTTTCAAACGTCACACTTACATCCATACACTTTATTACATTTCGTTATGTGACTGACCGCCTTAACACGGGGCGTCCGTGTCCCATGGACACATTTTCTACTTAATTTACATTCAACTTTTACATTGAAGTGCTTGGTAAAGTCAATTTCTCGGCATCAGATGCCGTACAGCTTCAAGAAAGTTTCAAGAAATAACAGTATGGATAAATTGTCCAGGTGAAATATTTCCCTTCAACGATTAACTCAAGAAAAACAAAGAAGTCATTATTTAACACTTTCTTCTGCAATACAACTAGACCTTCTCTATTGTGTGCTTGTGTCGATGTATATATTTTATTTTGTTTGATCTTCTATTGATATATCTTCTCATTCGGTGTCATTCCCGTCAACGGGGAATATTTTTTTGCGTTTTTATCGGAGCGCCCGATGGGGTAAATATTTTGAGAGTCGATGGCTTCGCTAATTTTCTTTCTAAATGTTCATTTCATTGATGGTTTCATTGATGATTAAAGCGAAAGTCCGGTCTTTTTTCGCGTTTTGTTCTTAAAAGAAGAAGAAACCATTAGTTAGAAACTTGTTGAAATATATGTTGATATCATACTTTGACAAGTTGTATAACTAGGCCTGAAAGCTGAACGTGCAAGTAATATTTTCTTCGGACGATATAGGTATGTTGATATATGATCTAATTGCGAAGATATTGGAGATGTATGCAAATCGTTTGTTCATCGTACGTACGTTGGATAACCAACTACGCGCTTCCGCGTTTATACCACAACACGAATACTATTCGCTCCGTTTCTTCGGGGGCGGTCCAATCAATGTCATGCGCGCTTCTCTGAAACGAATAAGTAACATGTTCAATTCAGACAGGTTCAGTTTGCTACAACTGCTAGCTCGGAGTTGCACATTCTAAAATTCCAAAGAATATTATACGGAATCGTCGTTATCAGGCAAGTGCACACTATATTATATATTATTATAAAGCTACAAATATATTATCATATTGTAAAATGCCATGAACGCCATGATAGTGGGACATGCATTTCCCAGGCGTCTCGAAGTTTACATAAGGGATGGCATAGACACACGATTGTGACAGGATTTCAAATTAGAACAATCCTGGAACGTAAGCTTCTGTGCGAAAGGTGGCATGACTTTGTCCTCAGGCGAATTATCGGCAAAGCGCGATAGTATAGGCCCGATTATGTCTTTGCTCCATAATAGATACAATGTCGATCGCAGTGTGTCAAATCAGCTATTGCCAAGGTATGAGAGACACAAAGACCGGAAAATGTTCAATTGTATACGACATTTTGTGTCGGTAACCCGCGTACAATTACGCTAGTTTTGGTTGCATAACAACAAATTCTTTTCTCCCACAGAAGGAAAGTGCTTTATGGACACGTTTTTATCTGACGGGGCACACCTTACCAATAAAGAGCAATAATATTTGTATAATAGTCTCAGAGGGCCCTACAGTAATGTTCCATCATACTGCATAGCATATACTGTCAATAATAAAGTGTTCATTCGAAAATACAGAAGACCTGCATTCACCGTATTCCTCTCAAGAAAAGAAACGTAATTAAATATGTTTAAGCTCCCCTTTCTGCAATTAACAAATACCACGCACAGAACCGCACCAGTCGCCCTCCCACATATGGAGGCATCACGCGCCTTATTAAGGGCTATTGCTCAGTCATCTTTGAAAACAAAATCCAAAATGGATGGGGTATGGTTAATTGAAATTTTCATCCAAATGCATATTATAGGCATGAACATTGTCAATGATATAAAGATGACATTAATGCAACACTACTTATTTGGCAGAAATAGTGCCCTTTATATTCGAAAAGTTTAGTGCAATTTCACTCTAAGATGTTTTGTTTTTTTATGTTAAATACATTTGTCCATAGAAATGTCCATTTATCTCAAAATGGCAAACGAGACATCATTTCTAAATAAAGTAAGCCATGTTATCACATCATCCAAAATTCAAAGTACATTATTGTTAAAAATGAAGATTTTCTTTATACGCCATGTGCCTTCAACACACGCACATGATACACATGAAAAGCGTGCAGGTGAATTGAAATATGCTGTATGGTGAAACATTCGGATAAACAGGTAATTTGATCGTATTCATATGTTATTATTTAGTTTGTGCTGTTTTTTAGGAATATGATAATAAATTACTCTTGTGTTGCCATGTTTCTATTCACAACAGTCACTCAGTTGTGTTTAATACATCCAAAAATTTAGTTGCCATTTATAATAGTTTGACATTTAAAACCCGTCAGTGTCACCATACTATAGCATTGAGATTATTTTAAAAGAACATGCCATTGAAAGAATAGCTTGTTGTTTTTTTACAATGATTGACTTTGAAATGTGGATGATGTGATAACATGCCGTATTTAATTTAGAAATGATGTCTCGTGTGCCATTTTAAGATAAATGGACAATTCTATGGACAAATTTAGAATGTTGACAACCTGTTGAAAACTCAAACCTGATCAAAATGAAGGTACTTTGTATAATATGAACAAGGCAAAGCCTCAAGACGGGCGAAGCTAACTATTTTAAAATAGATCTAATGAAAATGTTAGTGTCTATCATGTCACCCGCCTTGTAATATTAATTTATTTTAAATTTCTTTATATTTAATATTCATAATAAATAAAAGATAATTAGCGACTGCAATGTCACCCACCTTCAAATATGTTATGTAATAGTGATATTGAATCAATCATTTTCTCACCCCACCATAATACTGTCCGTAAGTAAGCAGATATTGAGCAGTACCAAATAACCGTCTGACTTTATTCAGTGAGATGTATAAATGAAAACATGAGCATAGACCCTAAGAAGTCTGTAGTAATACATTCGTGAGTTTGAAAAAAAAGAAGCTTTAATTATTATTTGTAAATAAAGTGGGACCCACCATATTTACCTTTTCTGCGATCACGTGTCTTCCATTAGCGCATTAGGTATTCACCATAGTATGTATTGCGTTATATGCATGGCCCTGTTAGTTCAGTCAGGAGCGATGTCGACTTACTTTACGCTCACGCTCACTATTATTACCGCGAGTGTAATTTTAGTTTGGGCTGCGCGTTCAAACGCCCGAAGCGGTTTCTCTTTTTTGTGTACCGCCATTAAATTCCGTCAAACTATCTTGCTTTTAATTAGTAAATATTCAATAATGTTTGGTGTGTAATGTTTGCGAACATAATAAGTGTGTGTTTTATAAGCTAAAAGTTACGGACATTGTCCCTTTAAGTTAATACCTAAAGTCCTTAAAATTCACTAGGTAAAGTAAAGGTTAGCCACTGTTCCACCTCCATATTAATTAATTAAAATATATTTAGTGTCAATAATAAATGAAAGTTTCGCGACTGTCTTGTCACCCACATCCAAATATGTAATGCTATTAATTTGTGGTAGAACATAACTCAATGCCAATCACAATTAGTAATCATGCTGTTCCCCATTTCTGCAAAATGTTTTCAAAATCTAAAATTGCCCAAAAGTATCACTTGAGACGAACATAAACTATACGCACATACTAATGGTGCTATTGCGAGTGTTGAAGAATGTGTGAATGGTTAATGCAGAAGGGTAAATCTCAGTGGTATGGCATTGCCACAGATGGCAGTTACGAGTAATGATGAAGAGGATACATTTGATCTGGGTTTGATTATTTTGAGTAGACACATTGATAAAATATCATCCGGAGAACATGAGCAACTATTTTTAAATATTTTGATTAAATAATTGTCAACCAATATAGGCTATAATTAAAAAGGAAAAGCAAAGAAGAATCAGCATCTGCGTTTGAAATGCTTGACAGAGTTATGCAGGATAAGGTTAAGGATATATCATGGGAGCAGTGCATTACATATTCATCTGTAAATGCATTTGTAATGAAAGGGAAGCACAACAGTGTTCAGAGAGGAATAACGGACATGAAAGCTTGTCAGGAGGAAAAGGAAATGGAGAAAAAAATACATGTCTTAAAAACTGACAATAATTAGTCAAAGTAGCAAATAATATAGGGTATATGGTCCTAGTTCATGTTATTACCACGATTACAAGCCAACTATGTTAGAAGTTACTGGAATGCCTCCGGACACCCCTAGTGTGTCGGCAACTTTGTGGCCTTCAAATAATTGTGGCCCGCTTTTGAAGCCAAATCCTGAGAGAAAAATAAATATTGTTTTCAGCCAAAATATTTAAAAATACATTATTTTGTAAAACATTCACGTTTAAACACTATTTACCTTTACCTTATATTATATATTAGTAGACATCAAGTGCTTCAACTTGAAACCAATATTCAGGACTTAATTACACTATTCCTTTCTTCCAAAAATGAATGCATAAATAAATCCTTAAACCATCAGAAACATCAACACACTCATGAATCACATCTCTTTTCAACCGCAAAATAACCGGGAATCTACCGGGGAATAGTATCACCCGAAGTTTGAAGTCACCACTTTATGCGTTTGTGAACACGTGATGATATGTTGATCACGTGACCCCTATGCGATCAAATTGTATTTTATTTCGATAAATACTCTCTTTTTTACAGTAAGTATTTATATAATGTTATATTTCTGTAATTAAACGATTCAATTACGCTTTAAAATTCCAAAATAAAGACCGTAAACAAAAAATAGAAAAAAAATAAACGTACTCCTTTCACTTTGGTCTGCCTAAAACCTTTGCCCTTCATTTTGACGTCCTGCTGTTCAGCCTACGGATTAAAAATGGCGGCGCGAAACATGGCGAAAAATAAATATCGCATAGTATGTGGGAAAAAACACCACCAGTGTTTGCTCAGAGCTTATTTGTTTGTCCGTGGTTAAAAAAAAAAACATGTGTACAAACTTGGTAAAGGACCCACTAGATGTTGCTACTTGCAAAATATATCAAAGAAGAATAGTTTTTAAATGTATTTTTCTCAGTATTACTATGCAAAAACTGTTGACCACACCCCTCCCCTCACCGGGTTGTGGCTAATTCTGACCCCAGGGTCACCATTTGTTCAAACTTGGTAAAGGACCACTAGATTTGCTACATGCAAAATCATCAAAGCTGTAGCCCTTGTGATTTTCAGAGAAGAATATTTTGTGTCACCATTGCTAGTCTAAAAAGTTGACATTTCACTCCTTCCGTCGTCTGATTTGTTCTTCTTGGCTGAAAAATCACTTCCGGGCACCTTGAAAAATCACGTGACTAAGAAATCACGGCGATATGTAATTTTTTAATAGGGTTTCATTACTACCATGTAAAATTAACGCACTTTGCAAGAAAATAGAATAAATTTATTTGCAATTTTCAGCATTTTCTATTCCTTTCTTCATTCTTTTTCCGGTCACGATTCAAGTACAGCGTAACAAATCACCTAACGATATACGATTTATCAACAACTACACTCTATAAACAAAATCTACTAGTTTCCTTTGGCCTTGTCCAGACAAATTTAGCCAATCAGGAATTCAGTTTAATAAGTTTAATAAAACACTGTAGGCTTTCATGATTTCTGTATCGCTTTTCAACTCGAGTTTTGATAGGCTTACACAGGACACTTACACCCTCCTGGCGAGGCCAAAAGGCCAGCCTTAAACGGCTGGCGCCCGAAAAAAAGCCAATAACAAGAGGCCAAAAGAGGGACTGAAGATGTTTCTGCTAGCAAAATAACAGAACAAAATTAAACAGAAAAAAAACCCATAATAAAATCTTTCATTTTTTCTTTAATCTTAAGTAAACGGCGGCCATATTTTGTTCGCAAAACGGTTATCAGAATTATTGGACCATTGGTTTATTGGACCATTGGTTTCATGAGAAGTTACTTTTAAAGATTGTTCTGTCTTTTCGTAAAAGCGGTCATACTTATTTAAAGCTACAGAGTCTCTATATCAATCGATTTCTTCTTTGTAGGCGTGTCTTTGTTTGTAACTTCATGTTCACCAGCTCATGTCGAAATCGGGTATTTAAGCGGGCAAATATAGCGCAGGAAATCATTTACTGTATATACATCGACTAGTGCACACCGTACCAATACACAAGTAAACAGTATTTTTTTAAAGAAAACAAAAAAGGCCTCTTTCGGGGCTCGAACATACGACCTTCTGATTTCAAGTTCCGGCGCTCTATCCACTGCACTATAACGGTAATTGTGGAAAATAGTATAATAACTACCATTTATTATGAGGCAAAATAACTTAACATATTTTGAAACACAAACTCAAGATGGATCAATACATGTGTAGTCCATTATTTGCCCTTTTAAAAAAGATACGCTGTTTTAGACCTCCCATTTGATATGCAAATTGAGACGTTTTTAATAAAAACAATAAAAACCTGTACTATTATATGGTTCCGAATTATGAGGTTTAAAAGCTGTTACAGTCCCCTATTTTTAAACTGGTAATAACTCATGAATATGAATGAATCACGTGTGAAGTAGTTTTCAAATCGGACGAACACCCCAAAAAGTCGGTATATAAGGAGAAATCGATACATAAAATTTGACAGATCATTCCCGTTCAGAACATCGAACCAGCAGGGACGTGTCCGTCTACAACGGGGGGGTATTGCCAAAGATTCAACGATTTTCTTCAAGCGATGGTCGACCGCGTCCTGCAGGGGGATCCGGAAACATGTAGTGTTTCACTAGGGTGATACCGTGGCCCTTCTCAGTGCCGTTTTTTTGTAATCTGCCGAGACGTAACCACCACGGAATACATTCAAACCTACGAGATCTACACCTGTCGTGTGCTGGTGTAACTGTATCAGCTGTATTACTGATAAACCCAGTAGACGACGGCGTATATATGGCGGAGGAGACCATGGAGCATACACAGAAATGGAGGGACGCCGTAACATC